>CM046042.1:42286245-42476245 GCA_025215565.1 Flaveria ramosissima
AGTAGTTAATAATTTAGATTTAAAAATTATATATATACTAATTACCAATTTTTTATGCATTATGAGTTGTACAACATGTTTTAAGGGTTGTACCCAACTTTTGTTTTATTCCTTTTAATCTTTAACTTTTTCATTTTAACCGAATACTTTTACATCTTTTACAATTTAGCCCAAATATTTTTTACTTTTAACTTTGTTCCCTATACTTTTTATATTTAAAAATTTTTTTATTTTACGTTTCGGTCTACATTTTGCGAGTTAATATGGTGCATTGTGTGTGTGTAGTTCAACGTTTTACACTTATTTTTCTCCGTTTAATGGTCCCGTCGCAACATGCTGGTCCAAGATTGACTTAGTTATTGTTTTATATGTTTTACGTTTCGCCTAATGGTGGTGTGTCCTTGGTTCTACGTTTCTATTAGTGGTCGCTAATGGTGGTGTGTATTTGTTGCTACTTGACATGGTTTTACTCCCCCCGCGGCAACGCCGGGGGCTTAATACTAGTTTTGAACTAAATCTCAAGTTTAGATTATTAAAATTTTTGAACTAAATCTCAACATCAGAAACAATATAAAATCAGTGATCATGTTTAATATTATATATGTTATAAATACTATAATAATCAGTAACAAGAAATCGAATGTAATTTCGATAAAGTGTATACAAGCAGCAGCGAAAAGAAGTTAATTCTGCAAAAGAAAAAGAATGAACAGAAACAGAAGAACACGAAGAGAACTGGGCTTGTGTTTGACACATTAGAACCGGTCCTTTTTGACTAATGAAACCGTTTCTTATTTTTGAACAACATATAAAAAGTTCAATATTTTCTTGACAGTACCAAAGTCACTTACGTTATAATAAAGGTAAGATAAACCATTATCTCTCCATCCAAATTTCCATATAAATATAAGTTGCATCTCCATTATAATCCACTTCATTTATCTTTCTAGCTAGTATTATACACTCTCAAATACACATTCCACAATGGTAAGAAATGTAGAATCACAAGTTATATTCTTCTGCATAAGCTTTCTACTACTGCTGACGTGTCATCGATGTAAGTTCTCATTATATAACCATGTAATCTTGTAACGTTTAAGATAAACATCCTAATGAATACATCGTTTTTGGATTAACAGGTAGAAAATATGAACATAATGACATTAGAGCATTTGGTGTTCCCCCTGGAACAGATTGTAGTGTACATTGTGGTCATTATATAGAGCGTAATATTTTTTGTTGTTGTAGTGATTTTAAAAACATGCTCTCGTGCTCCGAGAGTAGTGGCTTGTGTGAGCAGAAATGTAAACGTTATAAGAAAAATTGTTGTATATAAACATGAATGATATATATATAGAAATAACTATAATGAAAGACGTACAAATAAATCATTACTCAACGTTATGGTTCATCTTAAAATAAATACACAAGTAGATATCAGGACACTATATAATGCAAGTGTTGTTCATGAATATAGTTTTAACTTGACATTTTTTGATACATTAATTACCTCCCAAAAACCAACGCACGGTTTTCTCTCTAAAAATATAAAATTGCGTATTTTTCTCAAATTATACTCAGAAAACATTGCATCTGTGCATTGAAAATTTATGTTTTGAAGAAATATGTAATTTTTCAGGTGGAGAGAGTAATATATGCAATTCTTCCTGAATTATATTTGTTAACCATATGTACAAACTTACATACAATCTTATAGCGTAGAACACATGAAAGAAATAAAAGATGCGAGAGGAGGGATTGAGGTTACTGAAGAAGACGATTGTAAATTATAATACGTAAGAAGGCTGGAATGTTTTTTTTTAATGTTTGTGATGATTGTGTTATGCATTGTGTATAAATGTTTAACTTATGTTTTTTTATCCTTTCCTATAAATGATAATTATGTATTATATTATAAACTTTTTATTGTAACTGTTAACAACAACACAATAAATGATAAAAAGTTAAAATGATAATAGAAATTGTTGATAAAACGTTAAGCCATAATGTTATTATTAACTGAGAAGTTTAAAGATTTGAACTTTGGCTAATATAAGCTATATATGGCTAAAACCACAAATATGTAAAAAAAACTACTAAAAAATGCATAAGCCACATACATAACGCTTCAAAAAAGTGGTAAAACTAATAAAATGATGGTTCTATTTTATATTTCCATTGTTTCTTTGAATATATGCATATATGTAATACAATATGGTTGCATATATGATATTATCAAAAGAGTATAGATATCGTAATTTTTAAAAATATACTTTAAAAGTAGTAAAATTACAAACAGTTTGATAAATTTATATACAAAATAGTACAAAAGTTAAAATAATTCTTTATAGTTATTTACATATTTATAGTTATCAATTGAATATGCCTCTATACGGCTATAGGCGCTTTCTATAGATTTGCGAAGATAAATATGAATCTCATGCATACGATTAACCATTGTCACTTCGTAAAAATCTCAGCCATTAATTAACGGGCTGCTGCTATACATTTAATCTCAGCCCACAGAACTCCCTAACATAATTTGTGTCTTAAGGTGGCCCAACCTAAGAAAATCACTCCAAGTCTCCCATACTTTTATATATATAGAAGTGTATAAACCGGGTATTTTTTTCGGGAACAAGTTCCTGAGGACCCGGGTAGGCTTTGATCGGTTTTTGTGGGATCGGTTTTACGTGGAACCTGGTAGGAACTGGAACCGGGTCTAGCATAGGTGGAATCTTACCCATATGAAACCGGGTAGGCAGGTAGCAGTGGCGGAGTTTGAAACTTTTTATAAGGTACACCGAAAGTCTCGAAACCTAAATCAGGGGGGCTGGACTTTATACGCAAAAAAATTTCAAACGAAACACACATAAATTTCACTTTTGACTTGGAAAATGTTTGAAGGCACAAGCACCTGACAAATCAAAGGGTTCGACGAGCTGGTTTCAACGTTGCTGCTTTAGTTTAATTAGAGTTTGATTGGTTAGTGGCAAATACATAGAATTTTTATCAATGAGGGCCAAAAAGTGGTTAGGTCTGAAGAGACTGATCATAATGGGTCACGTCAAAATAGGTTGGATCAAAAGATTACAATTAATTGTAGCAAAAAAAATAAGTATGTCTTCAGTATTCTAGCTCTCATAGGAAACAACCCATTTTATGTAACATCCGGCTCCTCGTACAACTAATATTATCTGTTTTGCCCATAAGCAGCTTATGAATTTGCTTTTAGTTGCTCAGATGAAAACTTTACATGGGACCACCTATACTTTAATTGCTGCCACCTGAACACGTTTAACTTTGGAGTTCTACTATCATTCACAGTCAATACGCTCAAATCGTATTGGTAATATTAGAGGCAAAACATTACTTATAAAACCAACATCTCTCATGTACATGACCGATGTGAGATTTACGTAGGGTGAAATTTTATATCATTGATTTATCTAATAATAGCAATTAAAAGTGACGATCAATGAATGAAATTTGTTAAATTGTTCGTTAAGAACCGTGTAGCTCTCATAAACCGTTTTTTTAAACCGGCTCGGTTTATAAATTGGTTTTCTATTTGAACAATCAAACCACTCAAACCGGTTTGGACCATTTTGAAACTGGTTTTCTAGAAAAAACCGGTTTATTCGGTTTTTCTATTTGAAGCGTTTAAAAATGGTTTTGGATGTCGGGCTCCCAAACCGGTGTACAAACCGACGGTTCGAATCGGGTTAAAACCGTTTTTTTTTCAAACCACACCGGTTTTTTCTCGAACCAGTTTTATTGTCCACCGGCTAGTTGAAACAACCTTGTAGAAAAATTATGGATGCCTACATATATTTATTATTTAAGGATTATTAAATTTTAATAATATTAACGTTTATGTATTAAATTTTAATAATCTCTAACTTACAACACTTTTTAGCATTATATTATATTTTCTTTTGTTAATCATCATTGGTTGATTTGAGTGGTTTGTGACATGTGTCAATTTGTGATTTAGCCGAACTTTCTTTTTGTTTTTTATTGGTTTTGTAAAGTGAACATTAAATCATCATTTGGTTTTCTTGTAAGGTCTCTAGCTCCCCAGGGTTCGAATATGGAGACTGGAGTGGGGGCAATTAAATCATCATTATTTGTTTAACATTTTGTTTAAGTATTCAAGAATATATATTAATTTTATTTTTAGGTTATAAATTGTTGTGTCAACTTTTCAAAGTACACAAACGTAAATCGGAAAACTTATGTGCCCCGCCGTGTTGCACGAGCGTCAATACTAGTTAAATGCATAAACGTTAATTAATACTTTTTAAATGATAATCTTTCTCAAATAGTTATATACACAACAGTGATTAATGTGTTTAAGCTCTTTTAAAATACATTCATTGATTTGCATTGCCCGTTCAGGATCATACACCATTGTTGATGTTCAACAAATATATCATAAACTTTAAAGGTGTATGTTACAATTAACTAGCACCTCTATCAACATGTTTATACTAATTAATCCCATAAGCTGGCTTAGCGAAAAACCTATGCCTGGCAAAATGGGCGGGTTGGGTTGGGCAGGATAACGGGTCAAGATGGGTTCGGGTCAAGATGGGTTGTTTCAAATAATGGGTCATATTGGTTCGGGTCAGAATGGGTTTTAACCAAAATGAGCACGGGTCAGAACGGGTCAATACTAAAAAGTGTCATTTTACATCTTTCCAAAATGAGTATGGGTCAAAACAGGTTCTAACTATAATGAGTAAAAATGAAACAATATATTTACTATAAGTGAGTTGTTGTATCCGTTTTGTAAAGGCAACCACCTAAACGAACAAAGGTCATCTTGTATTAAGATTGGATCAGATGATTAAACATTAAATTGTTGTTTCATCAAAAAATAGAGTAAATTGTGACATCTCTTAATTTCGTTAAAATTAAAAGTAAACTTTGTTAAGTTTTTAAAGGACCTCTTATGTCAATTTTGAAACTTTGAGGATTTATTATGCTTAATAAATAATCGGGTGATTAACAAATTAATATAAAAATAACAACATTAAAAGTGTTATAATGTGTACTTATTATTATAACATTTAAGGTGTTAATAACCTTAAATAAGATAATGACTAATTATTATTATTATTATAATAGTGACACTAATAACAATATTATTATTAATATTAATGACAATAATAATCATAATAACAAGATTAATAATAATAATCATATTAAAAGTAATCTTGTTAAAAAAAATAGAAACAATATAAGTGTTATTATTTTAAAACTTGTATTTAATTAGTTTTTACATAAAATAATAACATTTTAAATTTCAGGGTCTATATTGTAACTTAATTTAAACTAAAACAAAACTTTAAAACTAAAATGATAAGGTAATAAAACCTGAGTGACCATTTGTGTAAATAACATATTACCCAAACCAAAACCCCCCCCCCTTACCGCTTTCCCGGCCACCGGCGGCCAGGCTCCGGCCGCGAAGCCGGCAGGGTCCAAAACCCACCCAATCTTAGCGAAAATGATTCTAAATTGTTCCAAAATCGTTCGTATACCTGTTTCGAACTTGATTGTATCATTTAATTGCCTTTACAAGTCGGTTATGAACCTTAATCAATCAAGAAACCGTCGACTTTAAACTACATGGCCGTTTGAGCATTAAATCGTAATAATAATCGAATTAAACGAATGTACACGATCATCTAACTAGTCCTAAGCGGTCACAACAACCAATTTCACCTGAAAACATACAAACTTCTTATTCGATCCCCTCCATTATCGCGACCTGCAACTAAACTGTAAACCATACTCGAAGACTTATTAAACCAAATTGACAAAGGGCTTTCCATCCTTGAGTTCAATAGAAGCTATCTGTACAACGAATTGAACTATAAACGACGTTTGAACAACAATCGAGCTTCACAGCGGTCGCGGTCTGTGCGTGTACTCGTCCTTCATCGAAATTACATCAAAAATGGTAATTGAATTCATCTTTTTAATCGATTTCAGTTGCTAATCAAAAGCCCTAAGCTTAATTTCATTAACATCAACGATTTGATGTTCAATTTGGTCCAAGAACATTCTAGGGTTCTTGAGTGATTTGGGGATTATTTAATTATTGTTTTTATTAATTAGTTTTCAATTATAAACAGATTCTGGGCTTTAGCCCAACCGGTTACCATCTCACATTAGTATGCAAGAGGTCACGGGTTCGAACCCGGCCTCCTGCAATTATTTTTTTAAAGGCTTTTTAGCCCTTAAATTAATTGTAGAAAATTCTTAATAACTATAACAATGGGTTTTGTAAACTTGTATTATTTTTAAAGACATCAAATCATTTTTGTTAATTTTCCAAATTTAAATAATTAAATATTATTTTTAATAAGATATTTTCTTGGTTTATTTTAAATAGTAACTAATAGATTATTGGTCCAAATGTTTCTTTTAAGTATTCATGGTTTAAATCATGTTATTTCAAATAAAGATTAATTGAAACATTATAAATCAATATGCTAAGTGAATAAGTATGTAAATAGTTATTTAAATAATCATTTAAATAGTTACTTATTCATATTTTCATTTAACCATGTTATATATAAATAATTAATCTATTTATTTCTTAAACTTTTATACAAATTCTTAGAATCTATAAAATAATATAAGATTCTATTATTGACCATTCTTGTTTTTAAGGCCTTCGAAAGATTATTTAAAATGTTTAAAGTGATTTTAAATAATTCTATATTATTTTGCAAACTATATAAATGAATATCCAATAAACCATCTTTATCAAATTTTAAATAATTAATTTCTATATTATTTATATATATCTTTTCACATATTTTATTTAATCCTTATAAATTCAATAAATTATATTATTGAATCATTTTGAATATATTCTTGGTCTAATTAAGTTATACTAACTTTATTAAGCCAAAACATAAACGACTCATTATTTTATGTAATTATTTAAAACCCCAAATTCCAATTGACCCTAGTTCGCATTAAAACGTTAATCTGATTATTTAAACTTAAACTTGTAAAATATATATATATATAGGTGCATTGTGAAGGATTACGTTGGAACGACGCTTATTGTTATTTCTTTTAAACGTCATTTACATACATTTGATCAAGTGAGTTCTCCATGCCCCTTTTTATTTTATTTCACACCTTTTGGGGTGAAACATCTTAACCTTATAAACTTACACTTGTAAACATCTTGATACTTGTAAATGCACATGCAATTCATCTTTACATTTTTGTCATGGTTATTTGTGTTATTGTAAGTCTTATATGAGATACATATTTTGTTTACAATCATTAACTATTGCTAGCCTGGCGACGTCTTAGATCTTTGGGCCTGACAAGCCTATTTGGTGCTAAAGTCGAGGTATTGCCGACTCCTAGGGGCCGTACGCATGTGCACTAGGGAACCAAATACACTTAGCCAATCTTTTATACTTGTAATCAAGTCGAGGTTTGGTTGTAACGATATGTGTTCTATAACCTTACTAGCTTATAACCTATGACTTGAATTGCTACTTGTAACCTTTTCATATTATGTATGAAAACCTTGGAAACTAACCAACTATTTATAGTTGACCTTTTATTTTTATCATGTTTCAGGAAAACCCCCAAGTTTTGAAGTGAACTTATGTTGCTGGCATATTCTAGGACTTGGACCTAGTTAATAAACAAAATGATTATGTTTGTTATTTCATGTTGAAACTTATTTCATTATTAAGACTTATGCTTGTAATGAAATTTTGAAACTTATGAATAATATATTTGCAATTTAAATATAGCGTTATGTGGCTGTGAACAATCTTAACCCTCACACCTCGACGTTTCCGCCGTCAAGGTTGGGGTGTGACAGATTGGTATCAGAGCCCATAACTATAGGGATTTAGGTTATTAGAAATGGTGATCTAGACTATAGTTGCATGAACCTCATAGAAAGATCATTATACTTTGTGCTTACTTATTGTTTGCATGCTACATAATGCTATGCCTTTTGTGCAACTTGATGCCTTAGCATAGGATTGCCTTATGTATGCTTAAACTTAGTTACTTGTCTCCCTAAACTTAACTTTAACTCTTTGATTCTCCCCGACAAATGAACTTCCTATACCTATTCTCAACGACACGTGGAATCTACACTTATCGTCGTGGGTTCAATTCCTTAGACTCTATGTCTAATCTATGAAAATCTCATCAAGGTTTTGATTTCATAAGCCAAAGAAATTTGTGTGACACATAGACACCTATATTCTGGATTTCCTGGCAAAAGGCCTTCGGGCTAAGGCAAGCATATCGTATAAATCTCATTGTGAGACCAGTTATGCTTACCTGGGGATTTCTGGGATGAGTGATAAACTATGGTCAACATACACAAGTCTCTAAGGCAAATGGGTCAATTTACCTTGACGTGTCAACGATTCCAAATGGTAATGCGTTACCAAATGGAACCATCCTCTTTGTGTCTTAAAAATCCTTGATTCTTTGATCTGGTTTATCATCAAAGTTTTAATATCTTCTCGTTCTTATCATACATAATGTACCTGTTAATATTGAACCTAACCTACATTTCAACTCTTACGTTTAAACACCGTTATACGTTGAGCGTTTCATATAACTATTTTTATATCTTGACCAACGCGAACATGGAACTTAATATACCCAAAGATATTGGGAATCTAAACCGAATGGTCATCAAAAACTTTAAACTGTTACTTATGGTTCTCAAGTCTTCTTAAGGATGTGTCCCGTAACTAAGAACATGCAACGCTATAAGTGGAATTCCTACATCTCGAGATACTTTGTCTAGGCAAAGTGTAAATGGTGATTTGACTCGATCATTGAATCCATTTACTTGATTCGAAACCCTTGAGATGGGTGATCATTTATAAGTACGCATGTCCTTAATAAGGTTATGGTTGACCTCATGTCTTGAGGAGTTCATGTATTTCCTTCAATTGTGAATCGAATGTTCACATCTCGTCGTGGTATTGAATCGCTCTTGTCATTGATTTAGTCTTCCTGATTTAAACCATTCAGGATTTGAGTACCATCATAACTAATTCTGTTACCTCGAACTTTGGCTTTAAATTTTGTAAGCATGATTTCCCTTTTGTTACATTAATGTAACTTGAAATTTTCTGAATTTCTAATTGATATTATTTTCCTTTCGTCGTTAAGTCAAACTCCGTAGCGTCTGCACCGTGAGAGATGCAAGTGTTTGCAAGTCAACCTATGACTAAGAACACCCGTATCTCCTAATTGATTCTAACTCATCAAAACAGGGGTGAATCCCTTACTTTGATGATGCTCTATTCGTTTCGATAAATGGTTTCATTCGCGTGTTTTATGAAATTTAACCCTCTGGATTGGGGTGATTACCTTATCTTGAGGATTGACTTCAATTATTTTCTTTGGAATGGCATTTCACAAATGACATGTTCTCACCAAAATAGGATTGAAACCCGTACTTTGGTGACGAATGTCAATCTTCGATTGTTTTCTTGCTATTATGAAATTCAATCATCAAGATAGGCGTGAATTCCATACCTTGATGATAATATCATCTTTATGAATTGTATTTGTTCAAATGAGACGACTTCATCAAAGTAGGAGTGAATTCTGGATTTTGATGAAGAAGTTTATCTTGTTATATTTTGTTTTTGTAAAACTTCACCGTTAAGATATGAGTGATTTCCCTTACCTTAATGGTGAGTTACCTCGTCTTATTTCTGTGGATCCTCAACAAGGAGTTGGGATCAAACTTTTTGATTGGTAAGCTAGCGGTCATACCTTGGGAATGCACCATCAAGTTAGGAGTGAAAACCGCACCTTGATGACTATTCTCATTTCTTGATCTCCAATTTACCAAGGTTTTAATCAAGTGACAAGAAACATGTAGTAACTTGAGGGGTGAACCAATGTTAGTGTTTGGACCTATCAAGCCAAAGTATGATTTCTGAACTTGAAAGGAGACCCGATCACTCTAGGTGGATTTTGATTCCGAGCTTGGAGCATTTGAATTCTTAAATTGATTTCTTTCCCGTTATCCCTATGTTTTGATTTGATCTAGCTATATCGAACCATTTATTCCCTATTTATCAACTTTCATTTTGAGATATCATCAACACATGATTGTGTGATGGTAGTCTTCTTAAACAATCTTTCTACTAAATCAAGACATTGTCAACTTGTGGTTATGTTTTTCTAGTCATACGAATGTTCTCGACTGTACTTATGGGTTTGATGAATTACGTATGCAAACTATATTTGGAATTTGTTACCTTGCAAAGCATGAATACAAATGCATGTCTTATTGTTTGTGTTACTTCTTGAATCACTTTCGAATCCTTAACCTTAGAAATCTTTAAAACTTTATCTTGAATTCGATCTACAAGACTCGTTATTGCGACGCGGATATGGAGAAACATAAATTTTCGTAATTTGTACTCATGGGTTTGGCATGAAAGAAAAGACATAACTTGGTATATGTTCAAGTGTCTCACCTTCATATATGATAACACCTAACCTTCGTGTCCCTGTGAATCTCCTGTTTTATTTCTCATCACCGAATGTCTCTTATTTTGGATGTCATACTGAAAAATTGGTGCATTATAGACCAATTGACTAATCTCATATTGACTCATGTGAGATAACGGGTCGAGAAATTGGCTTGTATCTATCTCAAATAGTTGTATACCGTGGTATGTCGTTAAACATCGATCTTCACATATCGTATTATTCTTAGGCCGATGATTGGTCAAAGGAGAGATACATATTCTCAAGATATGCGTTAAGATCGTTTCATATAGTGACGTTTGGGATTCTTAAATCTTGACGGTTAACATTTCTTACAATTGTGGTCTTTTATTGATTTCAACATATCGCTTTACTACGAGATTATATACTAGAAGTTGTGGCTTATGAATCTAAGGTACCACGGTAACTCGTCATCGTTTTTCGACGTTTCATCTCAAAACGTCTCGCGTTTATTATGCTAAGAATCTTGAAAGATTCCATAAGGTGAAGCGTTCCACCTGTAATCAAACGCCAAACACTGTTCGTTGTACATTTATCTTTCATTACAATTCCTTTGTTCATTTAAGTTCATTTTTTTAATTTCGGGACGAAATTCTTTTAAGTTGGGGAGACTGTGACATCTCTTAATTTCGTTAAAATTAAAAGTAAACTTTGTTAAGTTTTTAAAGGACCTCTTATGTCAATTTTGAAACTTTGAGGATTTATTATGCTTAATAATTAATCGGGTGATTAACAAATTAATATAAAAATAACAACATTAAAAGTGTTATAATGTGTACTTATTATTATAACATTTAAGGTGTTAATAACCTTAAATAAGATAATGACTAATTATTATTATTATAATAGTGACACTAATAACAATATTATTATTAATATTAATGACAATAATAATCATAATAACAAGATTAATAATAATAATCATATTAAAAGTAATCTTGTTAAAAAAAAAATAGAAACAATATAAGTGTTATTATTTTAAAACTTGTATTTAATTAGTTTTTACATAAAATAATAACATTTTAAATTTCAGGGTCTATATTGTAACTTAATTTAAACTAAAACAAAACTTTAAAACTAAAATGATAAGGTAATAAAACCTGAGGGACCATTTGTGTAAATAACATATTACCCAAACCAAAACCCCCCCTTACCCGCTTTCCCGGCCACCGGCGGCCAGGCTCCGGCCGCGGCGCCGGCAGGGTCCAAAACCCACCCAATCTTAGCGAAAATGATTCTAAATTGTTCCAAAATCGTTCGTATACCTGTTTCGAACTTGATTGTATCATTTAATTGCCTTTACAAGTCGGTTATGAACCTTAATCAATCAAGAAACCGTCGACTTTAAACTACATGGCCGTTTGAGCATTAAATCGTTATAATAATCGAATTAAACGAATGTACACGATCATCTAACTAGTCCTAAGCGGTCACAACAACCAATTTCACCTGAAAACATACAAACTTCTTATTCGATCCCCTCCATTATCGCGACCTGCAACTAAACTGTAAACCATACTCGAAGACTTATTAAACCAAATTGACAAAGGGCTTTCCATCCTTGAGTTCAATAGAAGCTATCTGTACAACGAATTGAACTATAAACGACGTTTGAACAACAATCGAGCTTCACAGCGGTCGCGGTCTGTGCGTGTACTCGTCCTTCATCGAAATTACATTAAAAATGGTAATTGAATTTATCTTTTTAATCGATTTCAGTTGCTAATCAAAAGCCCTAAGCTTAATTTCATTAACATCAACGATTTGATGTTCAATTTGGTCCAAGAACATTCTAGGGTTCTTGAGTGATTTGGGGATTATTTAATTATTGTTTTTATTAATTAGTTTTCAATTATAAACAGATTCTGGGCTTTAGCCCAACCGGTTACCATCTCACATTAGTATGCAAGAGGTCACGGGTTCGAACCCGGCCTCCTGCAATTATTTTTTAAAGGCTTTTTAGCCCTTAAATTAATTGTAGAAAATTCTTAATAACTATAACAATGGGTTTTGTAAACTTGTATTATTTTTAAAGACATCAAATCATTTTTGTTAATTTTCCAAATTTAAATAATTAAATATTATTTTTAATAAGATATTTTCTTGGTTTATTTTAAATAGTAACTAATAGATTATTGGTCCAAATGTTTCTTTTAAGTATTCATGGTTTAAATCATGTTATTTTAAATAAAGATTAATTGAAACATTATAAATCAATATGCTAAGTGAATAAGTATGTAAATAGTTATTTAAATAATTATTTAAATAATTACTTATTCATATTTTCATTTAACCATGTTATATATAAATAATTAATCTATTTATTTCTTAAACTTTTATACAAATTCTTAGAATCTATAAAATAATATAAGATTCTATTATTGACCATTCTTGTTTTTAAGGCCTTCGAAAGATTATTTAAAATGTTTAAAGTGATTTTAAATAATTCTATATTATTTTGCAAACTATATAAATGAATATCCAATAAACCATCTTTATCAAATTTTAAATAATTAATTTCTATATTATTTATATATATCTTTTCACACATTTTATTTAATCCTTATAAATTCAATAAATTATATTATTGAATCATTTTGAATATATTCTTGGTCTTATTAAGTTCTACTAACTTTATTAAGCCAAAACATAAACGACTCATTATTTTATGTAATTATTTAAAACCCCAAATTCCAATTGACCCTAGTTCGCATTAAAACGTTAATCTGATTATTTAAACTTAAACTTGTAAAATATATATATAGGTGCATTGTGAAGGATTACGTTGGAACGACGCTTATTATTATTTCTTTTAAACGTCATTTACATACATTTGATCAAGTGAGTTCTCCATGCCCCTTTTTATTTTATTTCACACCTTTTGGGGTGAAACATGTTAACCTTATAAACTTACATTTGTAAACATCTTGATACTTGTAAATGCACATGCAATTCATCTTTACCTTTTTGTCATGGTTATTTGTGTTATTGTAAGTCTTATATGAGATACATATTTTGTTTACAATCATTAACTATTGCTAGCCTGGCGACGTCTTAGATCTTTGGGCCTGACAAGCCTATTTGGTGCTAAAGTCGAGGTATTGCCGACTCCTAGGGGCCGTACGCTTGTGCACTAGGGAACCAAATACACTTAGCCAATCTTTTATACTTGTAATCAAGTCGAGGTTTGGTTGTAACGATATGTGTTCTATAACCTTACTAGCTTATAACCTATGACTTGAATTGCTACTTGTAACCTTTTCATATTATGTATGAAAACCTTGGAAACTCACCAACTATTTATAGTTGACCTTTTATTTTTATCATGTTTCAGGAAAACCCCCAAGTTTTGAAGTGAACTTATGTTGCTGGCATATTCTAGGACTTGGACCTAGTTAATAAACAAAATGATTATGTTTGTTATTTCATGTTGAAACTTATTTTATTATTGAGACTTATGCTTGTAATGAAATTTTGAAACTTATGAATAATATATTTGCAATTTAAATATAGCGTTATGTGGCTGTGAACAATCTTAACCCTCACACCTCGACATTTCCGCCGTCAAGGTTGGGGTGTGACATTTTAATAATTTGTTCATGACATATAAATTTGACATGTAAATCAATATTTGAATGTGGATTTGTGCAATGTACTAATCTGATTACAAAAATGATGATAGTTGGTGGTGGTGGTTGTGTTGATTGGTTGTAATGATAGTTGTGGTTGTTGCGGTGATGGTGGCGACGATTGTCATAGATGGACGGTGGACAATGGACGTAGCGGTGGTGGTGGTTGTTGTGGGTGGACGTAGCGGTGGCGGCGATGGTTTTCGTGTGTGGACGTAACGGTGGCGGCGGTTGTTGTGGGTGGACGTTGTGGTGGCGGCGATTGTCTTTAGTGATTGTTGCGATGGTGGCGACTATCATTGGTCGTCGTTACGGTGGTAGCAATGGTTGTTGCGGTAGCAACAACGGTTGGTTGCGATAGTGGGTGTGATTATCGGTGGTGATGCTGCGATGGTGACTATAATATGTTGTGGTTGAAATGGAGTTGGCTGGTAGACTATGTTCATCTATTGAAGATGGTGGTGAAATGGTGGTTATAATTTTAGATGTTATTCTTTGTTTCTTGATAACCCATTCTGACCCGCTCAATCATTTGGTTATGCCCATCTTGACCCGTCTAATATTTTGTTCCTTTTATTTGAGTCCATACAAACCCATTATAAAAACTACTTAGTGCCCAAGATAACCCAAGTTATCATAAGTAACACCCATATTGACCCAAAATATAATGAATGGGTTTGTTTTGCCAGGTCTAGAAAAACCTAACCCAACCCATACATGAAGCTTAGTAAAAACACTAAGATGTCAAACAAATGGCAAACATCATCATTGGCCTCTTTAGCTTTGTAGTTCTACCGGTCTAAGATTATACTAGCTTAAGTTAGTGTATTCCGCATCTCCTAATCCTTATAAAACTTAGCCTAAAGTTTTTTTCGACTCATGAGTCATGTGAATCCATCCCAATTATACAAAATGATTCATTAAATAAAAATCATCAACAACATGCACTTCCATGCCTACTTTTTGCAAAAAGCAATTTCTTTCACAGGGAATGAAGTATATAACATTGAGGTGGGAATGTTATCTTATTGTAACATTTTAGGTAACTTCTTTTTCTTAATATGCATTTTAATAGTTGTGTGTTGGCACAAGAATTTACAAAAGCAAGATAAATGGAATACAATGCTCATGCATTAAGATGGAATGTTATCTTCTTCCAACATTTCAGTATGGTTGAGATTTGGAACAAAAATTTTAAAAAAGCTAAAAATGGAATACAATGCTCCCAGTTGTGTTTTTAGTCAATATTGGACACTATGCTTCTTTCACTTTGGACCATGGGAAATTGTTTGGTAATTTCTTGGTTTGGCCCTTCCCTTCTCAACCACATATCAAAATAGTGTCTTTAATAGGCTAGGGATGACACTAAACTATACTTTTTCATAGTTAATGCATGTCCTACGAATCTAACATATTATTAAAGAGAGACTTCATAAAGATAATATTTATTGACCAAAATTTTAAAATAATTTCCATATTTTACTTTGGGCAAGTTGCTTCAAAATGTAATTAACTTCACATAACTTCTTAATCAAATTTAATAACTTACATTTTGAAGAGTTTGTTTCAATATAATGTAAGAGACAACTACATTAGAGAGTTACACGCAACATTATTTAACTTTTAAATTACTTGTTGACGTGCCTGTCTAGCTAAGGGTACTTGGAGTCATAATGGGATGATGTATGACTTACGAGGTGAGCGGGACTCATCACAAGGCCACCACCCCGATCAGTTCAGATAGAAATCCATCCTGATCGTGGTGTAGTCGCCTATCACATGAAATTGAGCGTATACCACCTAAAGCCAAAGTTACAACTACGATTATTGTTAACTTTTTAGAACCACTATCTAACATAGATTCTAATCATACTTATAATTTAAACGTTTGTCTACCATATGATGTGAGCCCTCAAATCCAATCACTTAAAGAGCGACAGACTTTATGTACATATTGGTACTCTAATTATATTTATATTAATTTCTATTTTTATTTTTATTACTTTTTAGTTATTTATATTATAACTATTATTATCTTGTTACTGTTATTATATAATTACTATTGCTATTTTAGCTATATTATTGATTTATTATTATTGTTTTTAAACTGTTATATTACTCTTGTTATTGTTATACTATTATTATTATTATTTTAAGTCTGAAATGTTTCAAAGTAAGAACACTGAGAGAATTGAGTTTGGTTTTAAGAATAGTATTGAGATTGTGGAAAGGATTATGGATTGTTTTTGTGGTTGATTTTGTAACATTTGGCCTTGATCTTTGCTTTGCTTTTGTCTCGGCTTGAACCGCTTTTTGATTAAATCCATCAAGGCGGTGCGAAAGATCTGAGATTATTAGTATTGAAATTTGGTGTGGAAAATATGAATAATTGAGTTGCTATTTATAGGGTTTGATTTAAGCAAAATATAAATAAGAATTCTTTTAAAAAACTGCATGATTGTTGGGTAACAACTATGTAACCGTTAGGGATGATTTTGTGCACAGGTGAACACATCATGGTTGGGGTTGATTTTGTGTAGTCATGAATGGGTGGACTAGTGTTACCGCTAGTCGCCAAGGACCCTAATCCACACCTCACTCACTCCTCCCACCCTTAGGGACGGTTTGTTAAAAAATATGAAAAATCAAACGTTATGCTGATATGAAAGAGAGAGAAGTTAAAGATATAAGATGAAAACTATTTCTTGACACAATGGGTGCCTTTGAAAATTAATATTTTTGCATGGAGAGCAAGAAGCAACAAAATACAATCTAAAAAGGCTCTATCGGTAAGGCGAGTACAACTTAACTCTATCGAATGTTCATTATGTTTTGGTGCATGTGAATCCACAGATCATGTGTTGATTCAGTGCCCGTTTGCAGCTGTGGTTTGGGATCAAATTACATCTTGGTGTTGTAAGTCGGTCATGAAAAGGGATTCCATTAGAAGTATGCTACAAGCCCCTTTTGAAATGAAGCTCAATTCCAATCTTAGAAAGGCTATGTATGTGGTGTTTCTAACAACAATATGGAGCATATGGAACATGAGAAATAATCTAATTTTTTACTCAAAGCCAATACTGGTGTCACAGTGGTAGATGAAGTGAAGTATATATCATTTTCATGGTTGAAACATAGAGCGAAGTTAGGTAACCTTGCGTGGCATTGTTTGTGCAACTTTTCATTCCTCAAATTCCCATTGTAATTGGTGTATGAATGACCTTAGCATCTTGCTAATGGTCATCTTGTTTTAATAAAATTGCCGTTCAAAAAAAAATAAGATGAAAACTATTTATGTATTTTTTATTTTTTATTTACCATATTAGTGCTTAATAATTAGCATTTGTCTTTATTATTAGTATTATTGATTGTGTTATTATACCCATTAGGGAATATCGTCTTTGCAACCATCGGCATACCACAATCATTGCCAACAAATCACCACCATTATAGTGTGCATCCCAAGTAAAACACGCTACATGTCGATATTAAAGCACCATAATCTTAGCATCATACTAACTTAACCCAAACATGAAACCTAGATCAAGAGGTATAGCACCCTAAATAGAATTCAAAAATCTATAATTGGTCCATTTAAACCCTATATTGTTCTCAATGGGGTCGGCTCAATATTTCTGAAGGTTTAAAGCAAAACAAATTTTTTGAGGCCATCATCTGTATATAATTGTTTAAAAGCATGGGCCTTGGATCGACGACAAAAACAAAATTGTTTATAGTTTGGCGGAAAACAACTTAATTAATTATACAAAGTTAATTGAAAAGGAGTAGATTAAATGATAAACAAACAACAGTTATATAAACAAAAGAGAAAAATCAATCGCAAACGTAGATTAAAATCAAAACATGCAATATAAAAGATTAAACTGGCAAAGAACAATAGTAGATTAAAAAATAGAGCATAAATCAAGATCAAACAATCAAGTTAGTTGTTTAGATGATTAATTACAAAAGAGAATTTAAAATTAATGAACCTGGAAGAACCGTCAACATGAATAATAGATAAACTTTTGATGAATCAAGTTTCTCAAGTTAATTTTGATGAACCAGAAACAATCGATTCAGGTATAGAAGCCTTAAGGCTTGAGCGATTAAAGTACTAATGGCTGAAGGCTCAAGCGATTTTAGTTCAATATATATGCTCGATACACTGATGCGCAAAGACGACTCAACAAAGATTAAGGCCTAAAGAGAGTATGAAAATAAGGTTTTTTTTTTTTGCGAAGGAAAATAGTCACGGCTTTTTCTTATCATATATAAAATTCATAAAGTGTCTATCTTACGCATAATTACTATGTGTGTTCATATTATCTTCCCACCAACATATTTTTCTTCACAATAACATTCTCTTTCATCTAAACAATCACAAGCATGCCATAAATAAACCTTTAATCATTTTGTTATTTCTTATATATCATTTCTCTTTAGAAACACAAATACTGATTGGATTATTACATGAACTTTCAACTTAAAATATAGATAAAAATATTTTTTTTCTTTTTAATTTTGAGGCTCTTAAAAGTTAAGGGTATAAAGTGATTACTTTAGTTGTTCGTATAGTAAAGACGTCACTGGATTTCAAACACTATGAGACCTTTATTTAAATCATTTTGAAATATATGCTAGTGACAAAGCAAGGTATGTAACGTGTTAGTTATTTGGTGTTTGGAGATAGGACGCTACCGTGATGGAAAGAGGTGAAACGGGTTTCTTACATTATCATAGAAATTATAGCAAGGAAGGAGACTAGGAGCTATTTATTATATTACTAGGTTAGTACCCCATGTATTACACAGGTCGAATAAATAAAATATTAAATACTTATTAATAAAAGTTAATGAATTATAAAACGATCTTTTGATATAAGATATAATTGACATTACGTATAAGTGATAAAAAGACAATATTATTTTTTAAACTTTTGTTTATTTTTTTTATCAAAAAAAGTCGCTTTTTAAAACAAATTGTTTCAAAACAAACCGTTTTTAAAAAGTGTCATTTTTAATAATTTATTTATTATAACTTTGAAATTTAATTATTTTTGTTTCATAGGAATTTTATTTTTTAGAAGCCACAGGTATTAAAATATATTGTGTTTTTAAAAGTTTGATATTTTTTTTGAAAAAATTTCGTATTTTATAAAAAAATTATTTCTTTATAAATTGCATTTGTAGAAAGATCTCTTTTTAAAAATATATATTTGTAATATGAAAAATATTAAATAATATCATTTGTAGTTAATGTGATATTTATTAAGAGAGAGAAGCGAGAAAATAAAATTTAAGTACTCTAGAATTGTAACAAGTGACATATAAAAACTTTCTTTTATTAGTATTGATAGATATGTTTTCAATGGTTTTAGTTTAACACACATTTAGAATGTCATGAGTGATTTATTTCCTTTATGAAAACTAATACCAAAATTGTTTAACACACCAAGACTCAAATACCACCTAGCTATGTTATATTGTTACATGAGCTATTTTATTATACATTTAAGTGTTTTTTCCTTAACTTACTACTGTTTAAAGTCATAATATTTCTGTTAAAAATGACTCATAATATTTAAGACAAATGTAATATTATAAAACTTTTTTTCAACTTAATGTTACTATTGGAAGACTCATAATGATTACAAATGAATATCATAAAACTCTAATATTTTTTTTCAATTTAATATGACTATCAAAAGACTTATAATGATTAAAACTAATGTTATATTAGAACTCGAATACTTTTTTTAACTAAATAATACTATTTAAAGACTCATAATGATTAAAACAAATGTTATATTGTAAAAGTCGAATTCCCTTTTTCTTTTTTTTCTTCAACTATATATTACTAAAAACTCATAATGATTAAAACAAGTGTTATAGTATAAAATTTAATATTTTTTCCTTTTTTATCTAAATACTAAAGGACTCTTTATGATTAAAAAAATGCTATATTATAAAACTCTGATAGTTTTTTTCTTCCTGTTATAACTTAATATTACAACTAAAAGACTTATAATTATTTAAACAAATGTTATATCACAAACTTGATTAGTTTTCTTTTCACTTTAAAATTCATGTTAAAAGACTCATAATGACTAAAACACAACTTATCTATATCTAGTCATAAACTTAATCACAACTGCCATTCATTTGGCATATTACGATCACTTTCTTGGCTTATAAGAACAGTTAAGAATAATAAAACAACGACAAATGTACCAAAAACTTCGTTTATTAATGTTTTTCTGATAGTCTTAATGTTAGAAGTTATATTTAATAAATTTCAGTATTGGCCTTTTGCTAACTTTTAGTATTTGTCATCTATCTTAATATCCTTATTATTTTGTCTTCGAATTAAATATAATCAATGTGTTTTCAGAAAATATTTATCTTAATACTAAAAATCAAAGCAACTAAAACCAATGCATTTTTAACTTGTATCTGCTTCTTTATAAGATGCATGGGGATTGAGTCGTCACGGGTCTTACCACTGTTTTAGAGCGATTAAATAATACATTATAATTAACTAACAAATTTTAGGATCATTTACATACTTTCTCTTAATATAAAATCATTAATTACATGTTTCCTCAAACTAAAATATTAATCACATATTTTTGTTCTTAAAACATAATATTACATATATATTATTTCATTAATATCAACTTATGAAGTGATTTATTTAGTCTTATGTTTACCATGGGATTTTTACATATTGATTTTTCGGTATTGTAATTTTTTAAAACTTTGATAATTATTTTTGTATTTGGAGATATAACTTTGATCACGAGTGATTATTGTTTTGAAATTAAGTTTTAAACTTTTGTATTTAAAAATATAATTTTATTGTATTCATTTATATAGAAGACTGGAAGTTGTAAGATATGTAATTGATTGTTTTAGGAAGGAAAGCATATAAACATCCCTTAGTAATAATAAGATAAAGCCTTTCAATAATTTAATTTTAATGAATTGATATATACGTAACATATGTGTTTCATGCTATCATTTGTATCATGTTATGCTATTATTTTATCGTTGCTATGGTTTATTTGGAGAGTGAGAAACGATCAAGTATTCAACAATAATAATTTTGGAGTGGTGATAGAGTCATGGAGGAGATTGTTTTGAACTCATTCATTTGGATAAAATATAGGGCCAACATGAATTTGTTAGAGTGGAAGACTTGGTACAAATTTGATGTTTTTGACTTAATTCCTTTGTTCAAGATAAGGTGGGGTGTTGCTGAAGTTAATACCTGGGGCTATTGAGTTCAAAAGTGGTTTAAAGTGAGTCTATTTGTGTTGCGGTATATGTTACTTTCTTTCGCGTGATTCCTTTCATGCGGTGTGTGTTTTTTTGTCGCGGAGGGGGTGTGTATGTGGTTTTTTGATTACTGATTGTCCCTTAATGCATGCTGTAAGATATATTTGAAGAACATACTACTTTTGTCTCATTGATGTTGTATGCAACTTTGCTTTGCCAAAATCCATCATCTCCAAGCTTGGTGTATATGGAGTCTTCTCATTGGTGTATTCAAGTGTCTTTTGATGATATCGGTTTCGGTTTAAATTCCATTTGAGGTGGAGTCATCTGCATTAGTGTACATCGATCTTTTGAGCTGCTGCATCTTTATTCTTTGGAATATGCAGTGTTTGAGTCCCTTCCTGTCTTTGTTGTTTTGAGTTGTCATTGCGATGGTTCGCCTGTTGGCTTTGTTTTATTGAAATGTTTTGCCGTTCAAAAAAATGTAATATATGTGTTGTAGGAATGTGAAACATATAACTGATATTTAAAAAAATTATATATAATTAATGATTTTAAAAATGAGAAGTAGGTATATATCTCTTTCTTCATGTTATGAATATAAAATTCTTGCGCATTTAATTTGGTGAATAATGTCAATTCTACAACTTCTAGTATGATTGTTGATTTTGATGCAATTAATTAGGCTTGAATTAACCAATGGATGATCACCACATGTAAGTGTTTTTTTAACGGCAACACAATTTTATTAAAAGGACCACTAGCAAGACACTAGGATCACAAATAAACAAACCAAACTGCACATAAAGGCATACACTACTGACCAAATGAAAAAAAAACCATCAATCCTGCCATACAATGTCTCTAGATTTACTTCTATTCCTTAACCACGAATAAGTATTCACCTTAATAGACACCACTTGAAACCCCGAGATTGGGGAATGATTAAAGAGCAGCTTGTTTCGCGCTAACCATATGTACCATATGGTTGCCACCACAATAACATACCTCACCTTGTTGAGGTCTTTACCACATGTATTTGTGTCAAACATAATACACACTAGATATCTATAAAGCACAGGTAATGGTTTAAATAAAAATAATTATAATGTAAAAAGTGTAATAAATATCTTAATTATTAATATTTTTAATCAAGATTTTAAATTAAATTGAAAAAAAATATATAAGGATATTTTAGGCATGACTCCTTTTGTTAAATTTTTTACAAGTTTTCTCACTTTTTTTAAATGTTTAGAACTTTTATATACCACATTAATTTTTTTTATAAATATTACACCATAAAAACAAGCGTTATAATCTCTAAAACAAACATAATATCGTTATATATAATAATTAAAAAATTATGTTTTTCAGCTCATGATTTTCGCTCATCGTTGTGTATTTCCTTCTGTTCATTGTGTCTTTCCGTTCATTATTTTGTTTTCATGAATATTATTGTGTTTTTCTAAAATATAAAAATATATTATGGTAAAATAGCATTATTGTTTACTTTTTATGTAAAATATAATAATAAAATAACAACTAGTTCATCTAATGCATTATAAATAGTAACATAAAATAATATAAACGTAAAATGATATAATGTCTCATTCTGTTTTTACTGCTCGTCGTTGTGTTTTCCTAGATATTTTCGTAAATGACGAGTTTTGAAAATCACATTGGTGAAATCATCATTGTGCATTTCTATCTATAAAACACACTAATAAAATAACAACAAATTTATATAATTATTAAAAACAATGACAAAGATAACACGAAATAATCTAAAACGTAAAAAACAGTAACAAAATATTTGACATAATAACTTAACATATCAAACATAATGACCTAATGTATTTAATACAATTACTAAAATATCCTCTTATTTAAAAATAATAAAAACACATATGTCAAACCTAAAATCATTTTTAGTTTCTTTTAGATTAAATATCATTTTTACTATAAACTTAACCTAAAATATATTATGAATTTTTATAAACATGCGTGTCATAACCCAATATAACAATGCCTCATAAAACTTAATCTCTCAACATAGCATAACAGGTTTGAAATGGTTGAAGTAAATACGCGTTTGGTTATCTAAAGTCGATCACATACTTGTTTACCCACATCAAAATAAAATATATAAATATATTATAATCTATATCTATAGTTTATAGTATCTAATAAAAGAAGGTTTATTTAACACTTGTTACTTTATTGACTCGCCTTTTTGCCACATGTCATTATTTTAGACACCCTCACATCGTTTTTCCCTCCAAAAATATATTATAATAATTTAAATACTAAAACTAATTTCTCTATCTTATTAAAGATCAATTATATTAATTGTAATATTTATCTCATCAAGATACTTTTTTTTAAATTAGATTTTATTAAGAAAATAAAACATCACATCTTTTTTATTAAAATAGAACTAATAATAAATTTTTTTGTATAATATGAAATTTTCAAAAACACTAAACCTTTTTGAAACAAAATATTTTAAATCGATCCTTTTTTAAATTATAAAAATATGAACTTTTCTAAAAACAATCTTATTAAAACAACCAAAATAATTACAGATAAGAGTTTTTAATAAACGAGATTTTTATTAAAAATAATTTTTTTATAAAAGAATCTTAAAACAAATGTTTAAAAATACAACTATTTAGATAAGACAGTTAATAAAAATAATATAATTGTTTTATATTCTTGAACTATACGTATATATAATTCATATATTATATTAAAATATCATACAATTTTTATTTTTATTACTAACTATAATTCGTTTAATAAATGAGTTTCTAGTCTATCTATCTATATATGTACCTGACTATCTGTCTATCTATCTATCTATAACAAAGAAAAAATAAGATAAGATGTGACACAATCGTAAGCCTAATCATTCTAAATTTCTCATTTCTCTCTATTATTAAAACTGATATTGAATGCTAATAATATTATTCATACCATTTTCAAATAAAAAATATATAACTTTAATAAATTGAAAATCTATATTTTAAATTAAAATAACACTTTTTAAAAACAATAAAGCAACAAACTTATTAAAAAAATTATTTTACATAAAACAAAATATTTAAAAACCATAATTTTTTATAAAACAAAAAATTAAAAAAAAATACATTATTATTTATTTACTTAAAGTAGCAATTAATACATAATTATAATCATATTTTATTTTCAAACGTGATTTTATAATTCATAAATTTTGTTTACTAATTATTTAATAATTCCTTAAAGTTGTTAAAGACTTAAATAAAATTTAAAGTGTACTTGGATAGTTGACGTTTCAAGTTGATTTTTTGATTGCATTTAAGATTAGATTTTGAGTAATAGGCGTTCAAATGATAATTTTAAACCATATAAGATCACACGTTGGTATATGAGCTTCTATTATACCTACAAAGAAACAATAAACTAGGTTATGAGTAAAGATGCTATAAGACTGTATAAAGACACGATATTATAGTCACTAAGGGGCTTGGATTATCCAGACCATTTTATACGTGTGTTATTGCCATCCCTAGTTTTGAGATAGTGTTAATAATCATATTCAATTTCAAAATTTCAAGGTTGAATAACCAAATTCAAATAGCCTAAATAACCCGATAAACAACACTAAATGTACATATGTTCATCAACTGGTTTAAGAATCTCCGGACTTGATCTTTAACTTTGATTAAAGTATCAAGTGTTCAGAAGTTAGAAGAACAATTACTTGGGCGAAACATTATTTTACAGACTCACAATTTTTAAGATGTAACACTTTACATATTAGAACTTTTGAGTTTGACTATGTTTTGTATTGCTCACTTGTTGGTTAGAGCAACGCTTTTGGTACATAAGATTAGTAGATTGTTATGATGTCTTGTGGTTTTGAGCATTTGACTCTGAGAACAACCTAAGATGATTAAAACACAACTAATCTTTTACATCATCATTTTTAGAAGTATTCTTATATATTTGACATATAAATGTTAGATATTTTAGTATAAGTGAATTGACTAGATAACGAATATAATCATAATATCCACCAAACAAGTTAGGATATGTGGAGTGCATGTTTGTTTGAGTGTATCGTGATCTTTAACATTAGAATCTCATAATGTTTAAGGTTAAAGCCCTAAGCAATTGGGGTTTCAAAGAGGCAACACCCCTAGGAGCAGGGTACAAAGGGTGGCATCCCTAGCAGGGGTCCAAGTGACAGCAACACCTAGCGGGGTCGAGATGTCAGGTCACCTTGAAAAGTTTTATTTTAGTAAAAAAGGCTTCATTAAAAAATACATTAAAAATTGTTTTTGGAATTTTACATGTGAAATTTGGATTGAAAAAAAGAGCAATTTTTAGGTCAATTGAGTTTAAAATGGAAACCGCCATTTGACAGTTTCATCCCCATCTCCTGAAAGTCGAATTGCAGACATTTTTGGTTATACACACTCTTGAATTTTATGGTTCACAAAAACACACACAATATCATAGTTAAATCTTGATCAAATCTGAAATATATCCGATGAGATATTCGGGTTATCCATCGAATATTTTCGATCTGAAAATGTTATTTACGTTGTCTCTCAGATTATCCAGGTTTTGATTTCTAATTTCTTACAAGAAATACACTACATAAGAAATCTAAACAATTTTGTATCTACAAGGATTCATACCAAACCTACAAAATAAATGTTAAACAAAAAGATAAAACAATTTTTTTAATATTCAAACGAAATTTGCTATGTAGAAAGATTTACAAGTACTGTTACATCTAATAGAATTGATAAATTTATTTTCATTAAAAAAAGTAGTTTATCCATAGCCCATTGGTACTCATGGTTATCAAAGAAGCACAAACCATTGGCGTAAAGTGAATCTCGACAACAAAAGTAAGAAAAATGGACAACAACCTATTGGTGGCTCAATGATACAAAGAACATGATTAAACCAAAAGGTCAATGAAGCATATCATCTCTACCGCTATACGACCCTAGCACGACTTGCAGTTACAGTTGCACAATCCATAAAATCCGAATCTTGATTTTTTATGTCAAAAGGTCCCGAAAACATGACATCGCTAAAATCCATCCTTTCATACGTAACTACTCGTATAGTACGTGGTTGACAAACAATAGAGTAAGAATGATGAAAGTACATAGAAGTGTAGTAGTGTTAACATGTGTTTGACTTTTGAATAAGAAGGTCAAAAGGTGCATTTTTGAGTCTATAATGAGGCAAAATCACACGTAGTTCGTCACTAGACTCGACGCAAGAAGAACAATTTTTAATGTCCACGTCTACCACGTGAAACATAGTTTTATCACATTAAAATTTCTTTTCTAAAAACAGTCAATTTTGCTCTAATCAAAACCAACTACAATTGCACTTCTACTTTTTTTTATTCAAGTTAAAAATCATTGTTGTCGTTGACAATCGTTAATTAATACAAGTGGAATATGATCATATGATTCTAAAGTAATTTCCAGATAAATAGTAATAATTGTTATAACTCACCGTGTAAGTTTAGTGTGTGAAACGTACAGACCCATCCGGGTACGACATGTGTCATTGAGGTTAGACCCATTCGAGTACGACATGTGTCATTGAGGTTAGGGGAAACTGAGTCTGACCATGTGTCTAGTTGTATAAGTAATTACACAACTTATATATATACATACACGGACTATATAATAATTACACAATCATATAATAATTATGCAACATAATTACACAACCTATATTTTATCGTTATGCCGTTATCACATGTATATTGACATTCTTTATATGAAATTATATCTGTATATAATTTATATATCAACACCATACTTAAATTTAAAGATAATAAAATGCTGATTTGTGGTGTAATTTTTTAAAATGTAATATCGTATCAAAAAGTTATTTACGTCAAAAAATACATAAGAATTAGAGAAAAGTTAACATTGGTAACCAATTCCAATTCATTTCATGCATACTTATTTACAACAATATATGATTTAGTTACATAATAATATCCGTGTTACCAAAAACAAAATGATATCATGCCTCAAAAATACAAACAAGTATCTTACATATAGTAACAACTAGTAATTAACCCCTGCGTTGCGGGTGCGGCGTAAAACTATTCCAAGTAGCACCAATTTCATACCACCATTAGCGACCACCGACACCGGAAAAAAACTTGTATTAAAAAAAGGGGGAAATAAAACTGAAATGAAAGTAGACGTAAAAACGTTGAATGCCGCACATGAAACGTAAAACATAAAAAATCAAAACTAAGTCGATCCAAGAACCGTGCATTGGGATGGAGCCATTAAACAGAAAAAAAAAACATACGTAAAAACGTTGAACCACACGCGCGCATTGCGGCATGTTAACTCGTAAAATTTGAATCGAAACGTAAAAAGAAAAGGTTGTAAAAAATAAAAGGTGTAGGGAACCAAAGTTAATAGTGGAAAATTGTAAAGGTTAAATTGTAGAAGATGTAAAAGTATTGGGGTTAAAAACAAAAACAAAAAACAAAAAACAAAAACAAATGGTGAGTGCAATCCACTAAAGCTTAAGTACAACTCATAATGCATAATTCACTTGGTAATTACTAATTAGTATTATATATAATATTGGTTGGTAAAAAGCAGTAGGAGATTTCTTAACCAAACTACTAACTTAAATACCATAAAAGAAAAGTTTGGAAAAAAATTGTTATCCCTTGTAATTTACTCGTCCATTAAGGTCGCTAAATGTTCTATCTCAAATCGATTGACCATAAAAACTTTAAAATTTAAAGAATGTACTACTAAATTAACCCTCCTGGACCTTAGAAATGTATACCATAACACCATACAAGCACACACAAGCCCGAAACCATACTCTAAACACATCATACACATCACACCCAAATGGGTCAAACATACACACACATAAAAACGGGTTTTGAACATCTTCCAGCCCCAAAATCAGTTGAAAACAAGTAAAAGTGGGGTCCTAGAACTCACACAATCAAGCACAAAGACAAGAGCTTCGATTTGGCTTGCTACTCGACGGATTTGGACACCCGAATCACCCGAAACACCACTTTTCTCCCTTTTTCTCTTCTTTTCTCTCTTCCCCCTCTTGAACTCAAAAAGGTGTTAAGTGTGGGGAGAGTGGGCTGCCCTCTCCCTACACATAACACCACATTCCCCAACTTTTCTTCGTTGGCGAGTTTGGTCCCTCGACTTTGGACTTTATTTCTTTTATTTCTCCGCCGGCTTCAAAATAATAAATTTTCGGGTGTTACAAGTCCACCCCCCTTAAATAGGTTTCGTCCCCGAAACCTGTCATTCCTCGAACAAACGTGGATAATGCTGTCTCATTTCTTCCTCAGTCTCCCACGTTGACTCGGATCCCTTCCTGTGCTTCCACTGTACACGCACAAGAGGAACCACTTTATTCCTTAGCCTTTTCTCCTTTCGGTCGACGATTGCCACTGGTTGCTCCACATAATTGAGCCGTTCATATACTTCGACATCTTCCAATGGGACAATCATATCTCCATCTGCTAAGCACTTCCTTAGATGAGATACATGGAATGTCGGGTGAATTCCACTTAACTCATCTCGTAACTCCAGTCTATAGGCCACCTCTCCTACTCGAGCAATGATTCGGAAAGGGCCTATATACCTTGGGCTCAACTTGCCCCGCTTTCGGAAGCGAATGATACCTTTCCAAGGTGAGACCTTCAACATAACCCGGTCACCCACCTGGAACTCAATCGGCCTGCGTCGTTTATCAGCATACGACTTCTGTCTGTCTTTGGCTGCCTTCATGAAGGCTTTGACCTTCTCAAGCTTCTCAGTCGTAGCCTCGATTACCTCGACGCTCCCCAATTCCTTCTGACCAATATCACCCCAACAAACGGGTGTTCTGCATCTCCTACCGTATAGCATCTCATATGGAGGCATGCCAATGCTGGCGTGATAACTGTTGTTATATGAGAATTCGGCTAACGGTAGATGGTCGTCCCAACTTCCACCAAAATCGATCACACATGCCCGAAGCATGTCTTCCAGCGTCTGAATGGTCCTTTCTGACTGACCATCAGTCTGGGGATGATAAGCCGTGCTAATATGTAACCTCGTCCCCATAGCGTCGTGGAACTTCTTCCAAAATTTAGATGTAAACCGGGTGTCACGATCCGACACAATAGACACCGGTACACCATGACGAGTCACAATCTCCTTGATGAACAGATCGGCCAACCTCTCAGATGAATATGTCTCGCGGATCGGTAGAAAGTGAGCACTCTTCGTCAATCGGTCAACTATCACCCATATGGCATCGTACCCTTTCGGAGTACGCGACAGCTTTGTAATGAAATCCATGGTGATGTGCTCCCACTTCCATTCCGGTATATCCAAAGGTTGTATCTTCCCATATGGCTTTTGATGCTCGGCCTTCACCTGTAAGCAAGTAAGGCACTTACTCACGTACTCCACCACGTCGCGCTTCATACCCGGCCACCAATAATCTTTCTTCATATCATGGTACATCTTCGTGGCACCAGGATGAATGGAGTACCGAGTCTTGTGAGCTTCATCCATTATCTTCACCCGTAGATCCCCAAAACGAGGAATCCACACACGATCAAATCGGGTTCTAACACCGAGTGTGTTTTCACCCAGTTCTCCAACCAGACCTCTCATTCTTTCAGAGTTAAGACGATCTTCTTTCAATGCCTCATCTTGAAACTCTTTAACCTGCTTCATCACATCGGAGGTCATGATCAACTGATAGGCTTTAACCCGAATCGGCTCGGGCCTCTCCTTCCAGCTAAGGGCATCAGCCACCACATTGGCCTTGCCCGGATGGTAGTGGATCTCACAATCATAATCCTTTATAAGTTCCAACCACCGTCTCTGCCTCATGTTTAAATCCTTTTGCTCAAAGAAATATTTCAGACTGTTGTGGTCAGTGAATATGGTGCACTTCGTCCCGTACAGATAGTGCCTCCAAATCTTTAATGCAAAGACCACAACTGCTAGCTCCAAGTCGTGAGTAGGATAATTGACCTCATGAACCTTCAACTGTCGGGATGCGTAGGCTATAACCTTTCCTCTCTGCATTAACACACACCCCAACCCCGAGTAAGAAGCATCGGAGTAAACCACCATATCTTCGCTTCCATCGGGTAACGACAGAACAGGAGCTTGAGTCAATCTCGCCTTCAATTCTTCAAACGCCTTCTCTTGAGCTTGACCCCATACAAACTTCACATCTTTTCGGGTCAACTTGGTTAGTGGAGAAGCAATCTTGGAGAAGTCTTGGATGAACCTTCTATAGTAACCCGCCAGACCCAAGAAGCTACGAATCTCGGATGGCGTCTTTGGCGACTTCCATTGCATAACTGCCTCCACTTTCGCCGGGTCCACCATAATCCCATCAGGATTCACCACGTGACCCAAGAACTGAACTTCGCGCAACCAGAACGCGCACTTGGAGAATTTTGCATACAACTTCTCCCTCCTCAGCGTCTCTAGAACCTCCCGAATGTGTCCGGCATGCTCTGCTTCGCTCCTCGAGTAAATCAGGATATCATCAATAAACACAATCACTGATTTATCCAACATAGGCCGACACACACGGTTCATCAAATCCATAAAAGCAGCTGGCGCGTTGGTCAAGCCAAAGGACATGACAAGAAACTCGTAGTGACCATAGCGCGTACGGAAAGCTGTTTTTGGAATATCCTGCTCCTTCACCTTCAAGTGATGGTAACCAGATCGAAGATCTATTCTCGAAAACCAACTGGCACCCTGAAGCTGATCGAACAAATCATCAATCCTCGGTAGGGGGTATCGGTTCTTCACTGTCAACTTGTTCAGCTCGCGGTAGTCGATGCACATCCTCATACTACCGTCCTTCTTCTTTACAAACAGGACCGGAGCACCCCAAGGAGAGATACTCGGTCTAATAAACCCCTTATCTAGCAGCTCTTGCACTGCTCCATCAACTCTTTCATCTCGGTCGGAGCCAACCGATACGGTGCCTTGGCAACAGGTTGGGCACCCGGTATCAAATCAATCTGAAACTCGATCTCTCTGTCAGGTGGCACTCCTGATAAGTCTTCTGGAAACACATCTGGAAAGTCACACACAACCGGTACATCAGCTAGTTGTGGTGTTGGCGTATCCACATCCTTAACGTAGGCCAAGTAGGCACTACATCCACGCCTCATACACTTTACCGCCACTGCCATCGAGATCATCTTCGGAATCGTAGTAACCCGATCGCCATAAACCGTTACTGAACTACCGTCAGGCGCCGACAACCGAATCATCTTCTTGCGACACACAATGTTCGCCTAGAAGTCCGCTAACCAATCCATCCCAAGAACCAAATCAAAACCACCTAAGGTCATCACAAACGGTCTAACAGAAAACTTATGACCCTCGAGCTCCACATCACAATTCTCTATCATCTCAGAAATCCTGGTAGACTTACCTATGGCAGTTTCTACATCGAAGGGCGCATCAACACATCTACTACTAACAGGCAGCTTAGCATAGAAAGCAGCAGAAATAAAACTCTTACTGGCACCCGAATCAAATAACACAGAAGCTAAAGTTTGGTTCACCAGAAACGTACCGGACACAACGTCAGGGTCCGTCCTAGCCTCCTCCTGTGTCATGGTGAATGCCTTGGCGCTCGCCCTCGGTCCATCACCTCCCGTCCTCTTCGCCCCTGAACTCTCAGCCCTCGGCTTCTTGCAATCCCTGCTCATATGACCAATTTCCCCACAGTTAAAACATTTGCCCGTCAGGCAATCCTTCGCCATATGCCCAGTCTTCCCACACTTGAAGCACACATTCAAGCCCAGCCTGCATTCTCCCGCATGCTCCTTTCCACACTTACCATATCTCCTCGACCCTGCTCCCGGTGTGGCCCCGCGGCGGTCATCCACCCGTGCCTTTTTGTTACCCGTCGAGGCCTCGCCCCGACCAAACCTCTTCCCGTTCCAGCTTCGATCACCACCACCCTTCCTATTTGCTTCAACCACCACCGCTCCCCTCTCATCATAAAGTCTTCCGGCCAAATCGACCGCCGACCTAAACGTACTTGGCCGGGCGGCGATCATATGCCGGCGGACATCCACCGGTAAACCCTAAATGTACCTCTTGATTTTCCGAGAAAGAGGCGTCACCTGATCCGGCACCAACCGTGCCATCTCGTTGAACTTGGTAGTATATTGCTGGTGTGTCATGGATCCCGCCTCCAGCTGCAGGAACTCCCTCTCAATCTTATCCATTTCCCTATGAGGACAGAACTCCTCAATTACCATCTTCTTCAGTTCGGGCCATCTCATTCTCCCGATTGCCCGATTACCCTCCGCTTGAACAATGTTGTCCCACCAGCATAGTGCCGAGTCCACAAAGGAGTGGGTGGCAAACTTTACCTTCTGATCTTCTCAGCACTCGCTTATGTCGAGAACAGCCTCCATTTCTCTCACCCATCGGTGAGCAGCAGCGGCATTGCCATTACCGTCAAAAGTAGGGGGCTTGCATCTCATAAACACCCCGTAGTTACAGCCTCGTGCCACCTCCCGCACAGGCTCCTCTTCCTCTTCCTCCTCATTATCGGAGAAAATAGTTTCAGGCTCCGGTTGCTCCCCCGAGGCCCGGTTTCTCTCCTTCCTTTCCCCTTCCTTCACAGCCTTGATGACTTCGGTCACTACAGACGGTAAGATCGTCTGCATGACCTGATGCACTTCCTCGACAACAGCCTCCTTTACCGAGGCCCTCAGATTCGCACTCTCATCCCCAGCTTCTGGATGAGGGGTCTCAGGTTCTGCAGGAACCTCTTTCTCAGCTCTAGGCCTTCCTCTTTTAGGGCGTGTGATGTGAGTGTGTTGAAATGCTATTTTAAGTGTTTAAATGTTAAATATTAAGTCTGATTACTTGTATTTATGCATTTGATCATGTTGAATAGGTTAACTAGGAGTTTGAAGTGATTTTGTAGGTAAAATAACCAAGTTGGAAGCTTCCATGGTGATACAAGGCATTGGAGGGGTCAAGAAACGAAGATTCAAAATGCAGCAGAAAAGTTTCCACCGTAGCCTACTACAGCCACCGTAGGCTACGCCAGCATCAGCCAAAAAACAGCAGAATACCCTCCAGCGTAGGCTACGCTGGCTGGCGTAGCCTACGCCAGAGCCTTCGGGAAACACCTATAAAATCGCGTTTTTGTTAGGTTTCACCCACCACTTGCCCCCCATTCGACCTAGGACGATTTGAGACGAATTTTGGGTGTTTCTAGACCTATGATTCACCATTCTACATCGTTCTAATACCATTCGATCATCCGGGATGCAATTCAACATCGATTATGAAGATCATTCAAGAACAATGAGCGGCTAGACTTCTCGTGATCTACTTCGGGTAATGGGTTTTGTGTGATTAGGTCTCGTTCTTGTTAGACTTGTGTTGGGATTGAACTTTAGAACCCTTTAAGTTCTTTTATAAGTTTAACTTGTGTTTTGATTATTTAAACAATTATGTTGGTTGACCTTTATTTGAATGTCGTATGATCTTGCGCGAATCGTATGGTTGTAGAGTTTTGGTTACTAATTGAATTGGTATTGTGTATTAAGACCTGTTAAGTCTTGATTATCATTATCACTTAATCATTACACGTATAGAATCCCCGTTAAGGATCTTCCACCAAGTTGAACTAAACAATTACTGAAAACCAAACCTTAACCCTGAAGTGGATTACTCTTTCTTATAATTGTCTTCTTAATCAAGTTTATTCCTTTGCAAGTTGTTTTCTTAGTTAATTCCTTAATCATTCCAATATCCAGTTTTTACAGCCAAGAGGCAATAGTTAAGTAATTTGATAATTTAGTTAATTGTTTCTTATAAATTAAGTTACAATACACCGACCACTAATTCCACGAGGTTCGACAACCCTACTTACCCTAACTAGTTTAGGTGAATAGGAACACACATTTTAACATCTTATTTGATTGGTACTTCGACATCGATCAAATTTTGGCGCCGTTGCCGGGGAATCGGTGCGCTTGGTGTTTTGCTATTTGATTTGTTTTTAGTTTTTGTTATTTGTTTTGCTTTAATTTTTTTATTTCCTTGTTACGCTTGGTGTTTTTCAGTGTGTAGGTGACAGATTGCATGCATACTCGTTATTCGGGTAGGAAATTACCATTAGTGTTCGATCCAGAGATAGAGAAATCAGCAAGGTACAATCGTGTTCTACAATGATCAGGGTTACCGGTTACATCAATTTCACAAGCTATTGATCAAGCAACTGACAGTTAATCTGATTCAACCCAAATGGAAAACCCAAATAATCAACCACTTCAAAATCCAAACCCCCCTCCTAATAACCAAAACCCAAATCCACCCCCACCACCAAATAACAACCGCAACAATAACTTGAATCAACCACCACCCAACAACAATATGAATCAACATAACCTCAATCAAGGTAATGACTTTGATCATGTGAGTATGCATAGTGTCCATACGGGTGATGAAGATTATGAAGATGAGTGGAATAACAATGAAGAACCTCATAATGATGCAAATTATGATGCTTGGGATGGAAATTTTGCTGGTGGTGATGGACAGAACGGAAATAACAATTGGGGGAATGATCAACAGGGTGGAATGCACCACCTATCAATCAACAACGGGGTAGGGTTAACAATAATGCCAATCAACCAAGAAGACCTCAAAGAGCTCAAGTACGAGGTGTGGATAGCCATTTCAGACCTGCTATTTCTGAAAATCCAAATCCTATTGCACCTCCAAATCGTAGAGGGAGAGCTTTTGATGTACGCCCTCATTATCTCACCATTCTTCCTGCATTTAGAGGCACTGCAATAGAAGAACCATATGTACATCTTGCTGAATTTGATGCCATATGTAGCACCATTGGTGGAAATCACTTTACACAAGATGAAGTGAGGCTGCGATTGTTTCAATTCACCTTGAAGGATAGAGCTAAGCAATGGTTTCTCACTTTACCCGACAACAGTATCCACACATGGCAAGAAATGCAACAAACCTTTTTGGATGAATATTATTCTATGGGTAAAACCAGTGACGCAAGAGATGCTATTCGATCCTTTCAACAACAAGCAGGAGAACAGTTTCATGAAGCATTCACAAGGTTTAAGGAACTGATCCGTATGTGCCCACATCATGGAATTGCACGTTGGGAGTTGATTAAGGCTTTTTCAGATGGATTGACCAATGAAGAGAGGAAGTATTTATATTCTACAAGCAATGGCACATTCCTTTCTAACCATGAGGATGCAGATTGGGAATTTCTAGAGAGGATGTGTAGGAATTCCAAAGCACAAGCTTCTGCTAGTAGGCGTTCCAAATCAAATTCAACAAGATCAACCATAATTGATCATGAAACCAAAGAGAGAATTGCATCTTTGGAGAAACAATTAGCAAAGCTAGGAAGAACAGGCATGAAAGAGGTCGCAAATGTGGGCTATGATGTATGTGAAGAATATGGTGAATTGGGTCATAATGGTGAGTCTTGTCCTTTGGTAATAGGAAGAAGTGAGGAAGTCAATCAAGTTTACGGAGATATGAAGCAATTCGATATGAGTTCCAATACTTATCATCCTGGATTGAGGAATCATCCTAATTTCAAATATGGTAATGCTTCAAACCAGATGAATCCTAACTTTCAAGGTAACAATCAAGGCGGTCAAACATATCAAAATCAAACACAAGGGACTTACAATCCAAGTGGTTATCAAAGAACTTCATATTTTCAAGGAAACAATCAAGGGAGCTACAATCATGGGGGTCAACAAGGGAGTTCATCACGAAGTTATCAAGAAAATCCTCCATCGGGACAAGTTTGTAGCGAAGACTCTACAAATGCAAAGTTAGATGCTTTAATGAACATGATGAAACAGAATATGCAAGAGAATAAGAGGGAAAATGAAATCAGAGATAAAGCTTATGAAGCCTTAAACAAGCAAGTGGGACAATTAGCTGAGGACGTGGCTCAAATTAAGCGGAACCCTGGAAAGTTACCAAGTGATACCATGATCAATCCTCAACATCAAGGAACCAACACGGAAAACATGAGAAATGTTCATATCAATTCGGTTAGTATCCTTCCTGACTCTAAAATTATTGATAGTAACTTTACTTCTTTTCCACAAGTTGCAGTTAAGGGAGAGAAAGTTGATGCAGTGGAAGATAGTGACTCAGGAGCACCCATCATTCCAATAAAAGTGGGGAAGTTGAAGATAAAAAGAGCACTCTTGGATTATGGAGCAACTGTTAGTATCTTGCCAGGTATGTTATATGATCAGTATGACTTCGGTTCTCTAGAGGAAGTTAACACCACTGTGGTGTTAGCTGACTTGACTCAGAAATGTCCTCGAGGGATGGTAAGGAATGTTATAATCAAGTTGGGAGAATTTTACTACCCTGTGGACTTTATGGTGCTTGATTATGCACCGGTGAGGACAAATGAGCAACCGAAGGTCATATTGGGTCGACCATTTTTAGCAACTGCCAATGCTCAAATCAATTGTCGGGATGGAACGATTGTAATGACTTACGAAACTCGTAAGTTACGTTTTGATGTATTTTCCAAGGCGGTTAATTATTTTGTTAATGATGAAGTTTTTGTGGCAGATATGACAAACGTGTGTGTTCCTACTTATACTCCATATGTAAGCACGAACACCAAATTTGAGAATGATTTTGAGTATGATAGGGTTAAGCATGTGGACTTGAAGGAATTAATGAATTTAAAAGAAGAGAAAGAGCCAATTATGATAATGGAAACAAAAGATGAGAAGCCTAAAATGAAGAAAAAAGTTGGTGATCCACTTGATCATATAAAAGACAGAGTTGAGGCATTAATGTTTGGGCCACAATGCGATCTAGTTGAAGACCCACCAGATCATTTGAAGAATACCGGAGTCAAGCATCCTACTCGACCACCATGAGTGGTCGCAGGTATGGTCTGGCTGAAGACCTAAAACTTAGCGCTATTCGGGAGGCAACCCGAAATTAAATTTTTATGCTTTTATGTTTGATGTGTTTGTTTAAGTATTGTGTGTGTCAAATTGGTGGTGTTATTAGTATTATGTGTTGGGAATGGTTACGTGTGCTTGGGTAGATTGGGTTGAAAAGTCGTTTATGTTGATTGATCGGATAAACTGAAAAAAAAATCCTTACATTTAACCTAAATATCATACATTGGGGACAATGTATCCTAAGTGTGGGGATGAGGAAAATGTGAAAACTTTTAATTTTTTTGTTTTGAGCAATCCAATTGGACATGAAAACAACAAGCATACCAATTGAATCCTACCTTGTTTGAAGTAAGGGTTCTTAGTCATAGTCTAATTCCATGATAGCATAAGGAATTGTGTTTAGCCAGGCTTTTAGAAAATGTTAAGAATTACCTAATTGTGGTTAACAAGCTATTGGTGTAATACATTCATGCACACATCGGCATCCCATATTTCCTAACTTGGTGAGATGTTGAAGCCTATTAGATTGTTAGTTCAAAAAACTTATTTTATTTGTTGAGTGTAGGCCGTATGACTCTTTGTTTTAGAACTTGTGTGATTTGATGCATACTAAGACGGTGACTTGATAAATGCACATAGATGATAGAGGCAATCTAAAACCCTCATCTCCTTTCAAACTATTTTTGTGCTTTACCAGTTCCTAAATTTCCCCTAGTAACCGTTTTGAGCCTGAAACCATTTCCTTTGTTACAACCACATAATTAGAACCCGAATCAACCCATTCACCACTAATGATGACATTCCAAGTGTATCAGTATTTGATTTTTGGAAATAATTAGTAAAAAAAAAAAAGAAAAAAAAGAAAAAAAAAGAGAAAAAAAAGAGAAAAATAAAGAAAAATGCAAAAATACCAAGTATGTGATAAGTGTGTGCCCATGGTTCTTTTATCTTTAGTAGTAGTTATTTTAATAAGAATGTCAACGTTGATATTTACCTTGATTATTTTAGCCACTTTTACAACCATACATTCCTACCCGAACCTAAGCCCAAAACCGATAAGTCCTTCTGATATGTGCATTATTAATGTATTACTGTGGAAGTTTGATCATCATTCAAGCATATGATAACAAAGTTTCATACGTGGACCTTTTGAGTGATTTATTGGTGCAATTTTCACCAATCCAGAAATAAACCGAGTGGAGCGAAAATAGTGAGGGGTGTGTTGCATGAAAATAAAAACCAAAAGTCTGTTAGGTTTAATTAGGATGATTCTATTTTGAAATAAATGTAACACGCTTTACTTGCTAACCAAACACGATTGTTGTAATTCTGGAATGGGGTATGACTTTGGACCATAGCTAAGACATAGTAAGGGACCTTGGTTTATATATTGTTGTTTAGTGTTTCAAACGGATTTGCTTGAGGGCAAGCAAAGGTTAAGTGTGGGGATGTGATGTGAGTGTGTTAAAATGCTATTTTAAGTGTTTAAATGTTAAATATTAAGTCTGATTACTTGTATTTATGCATTTGATCATGTTGAATAGGTTAACTAGGAGTTTGAAGTGATTTTGTAGGTAAAATAACCAAGTTGGAAGCTTCCATGGTGATACAAGGCATTGGAGGGGTCAAGAAACGAAGATTCAAAATGCAGCAGAAAAGTTTCCACCGTAGCCTACTACAGCCACCGTAGGCTACGCCAGCATCAGCCAAAAAACAGCAGAATACCCTCCAGCGTAGGCTACGCTGGCTGGCGTAGCCTACGCCAGAGCCTTCGGGAAACACCTATAAAATCGCGTTTTTGTTAGGTTTCACCCACCACTTGCCCCCCATTCGACCTAGGACGATTTGAGACGAATTTTGGGTGTTTCTAGACCTATGATTCACCATTCTACATCGTTCTAATACCATTCGATCATCCGGGATGCAATTCAACATCGATTATGAAGATCATTCAAGAACAATGAGCGGCTAGACTTCACGTGATCTACTTCGGGTAATGGGTTTTGTGTGATTAGGTTCTCGTTCTTGTTAGACTTGTGTTGGGATTGAACTTTAGAACCCTTTAAGTTCTTTTATAAGTTTAACTTGTGTTTTGATTATTTAAACAATTATGTTGGTTGACCTTTATTTGAATGTCGTATGATCTTGCGCGAATCGTATGGTTGTAGAGTTTTGGTTACTAATTGAATTGTTATTGTGTATTAAGACCTGTTAAGTCTTGATTATCATTATCACTTAATCATTACACGTATAGAATCCCCGTTAAGGATCTTCCACCAAGTTGAACTAAACAATTACTGAAAACCAAACCTTAACCCTGAAGTGGATTACTCTTTCTTATAATTGTCTTCTTAATCAAGTTTATTCCTTTGCAAGTTGTTTTCTTAGTTAATTCCTTAATCATTCCAAAATCCAGTTTTTACAGCCAAGAGGCAATAGTTAAGTAATTTGATAATTTAGTTAATTGTTTCTTATAAATTAAGTTACAATACACCGACCACTAATTCCACGAGGTTCGACAACCCTACTTACCCTAACTAGTTTAGGTGAATAGGAACACACATTTTAACATCTTATTTGATTGGTACTTCGACATCGATCAGCGTGGTTCAGCAACAGGGCCATCACGGCCTCCACCCCTAGAAGCTCTAGAAGATCTACCACCAGCCATTCTCTATCACACTGAAAGATTCAAACACCAACACGGTCATTCAAGGAAACAACTCAGTTTATGTCAAGTATAGTAAGTCCCTAATTACAGTGGCCAGTTGTGATTAGCCACTTACTGTACTCTTCATACCCCAAGTATTACCTGTCCTGACTGCATCAGTATTCAAATCTACATACAACACATAACATATACCATGCGCACATAAACCGGTTAACTTTAAGAAAATACCTGATGGCACGCAGCTACTCAGTTTGGCATCCCATTCCCCATTCGTCCCATTCTCAGTTTAAGTTAAGGTTTATTTTGAAAGTTTACCCATTTCACTTAAACTTTGGCTCTGATACCAACTTGTAAGGCCCCGTTCCCGGGACGCTTACAGTTGGTCATTCATCGCACATAAAGCATATAATTACATTTGCATTAAGAAAACATTGCAGCGGAAACATTCAAAAATGACATCACATTTCATTATAAATACTTTTGCCAAATAATACACCATTATCTTATTTCAAAATACATGTTTGCATTATAACACAAAAGCTTCATAAATGGATGCCATCCCAAAAGAGCCGAGTAGCCTTGCCGTGCCATCCTCAGCAATCAATTACCTGCCAACTGGAAAATGCAATAAAAGTCAGCGTTGCTGAGTGAGTTCTAGTTTTTTTTTATATAAAACATACTTTACTTTCATATGAAACCATTCGTTACTTTAACGTGATCACACATCATACGTACGCATAGATAATATCATTATTATCTTCTTCATTCATTCATTCGTTCAATCGTTCCTTTTAACTTACTTGCGCATCGGACATCATCCATACCAATACCATATGCTACACCCCAATTAGTCTCAGCTACCGGGCCGAAGTCAATAAATGAACAGCTAAACGTATGCCACGGTACTGGGGTTAACCAATCAGTCTTAGCTACTGGGCCGAAGTCAATAAATGAACATCTAAACGTATGCCACAGTACTAATGATAACCGACGGTCATAGCCACTGGGCCGAAGTCAATAAATGAACAGCTAAACGTATGCCACAGTACTAAGGGTAAGCGATAGAGGTTCCACATAATGGTCAATCACAAAGAAGGACCCGTTATCCGATGCATGCAAGACGTGTTATCTCTTTCCACTTTACGTTACATAATACTTCATTTCATTCGTCATAATACGTAAAGCCATAGGAAGGATAATCATACATCACAATAAAGAACATATCATACACATCCATCATCATCATAAAGGGCAACATCATACATACATAATATGCATAAACATGCAACATCACCATCATCATCATCACGCCCTACATGCACTCTAAGGCCATAACCATTCTCTTACATGCTCTTACGGGTTATTTTACGTCAAACCTACATCTGCACCTTTCCCCGAAGGTCAGAGGTCAAGCTACACCTTCCTTCAAGTGCAACAGCCCTATTCGGGCGTATGGACACTCTTCAGTCGCATGGCCTCCATGCGACTGAACATCATGCGACTGGACTCATGCGGATGAAAACCTATACGATTGAACATCCAATCGTGCGTATGGACCTTGTGCGAATGGGATTACTGCGAATGGGCACCTATGCGACTAACCTCATGCGAATGGACTCATGCGACTAAGCATCTATGCGACTGAACCCTCAGTCGTACAACCCTCATGCGACTGGACTCCCAGTCGTGCGACTGAAGTCTTAGTCGTGCGAATGAACCTTCAATCGCCCTCATTCGGCCGTATGGCCTTCATTCGGTCGCCTAGCCCTAGCTGATGCAGAATGGAGTTCATCCCGAACCCAATCTGCCATTTTCGGCCTCCAAGCTCATCCAAACCCAATCTAAGCCTAAATTAACCCTCCTGGACCTTAGGAATGTATACCATAACACCATACAAGCACACACAAGCCCGAAACCATACTCTAAACACATCATACACATCACACCCAAATGGGTCAAACATACACACATATAAAAACGGGTTTTGAACATCTTCCAGCCCCAAAATCAGTTGAAAACAAGTAAAAGTGGGGTCCTAGAACTCACACAATCAAGCACAAAGACAAGAGCTTCGATTTGGCTTGCTACTCGACGGATTTGGACACCCGAAACACCACTTTTCTCCCTTTTTCTCTTCTTTTCTCTCTTCCCCCTCTTGAACTCAAAAATGTGTTAAGTGTGGGGAGAGTGGGCTGCCCTCTCCCTACACATAACACCACATTCCCCAACTTTTCTTCGTTGGCGAGTTTTGTCCCTCGACTTTGGACCCTCGACTTTGGACTTTATTTCTTTTCTTTCTCCGCCGGCTTCAAAATAATAAATTTTCGGGTGTTACATATATCAAAAGTGACCGGTTCATCACACATATTGAAAACGTACAAGCGTGAAAAATCATTGGTCTGAATATATGTACGTATCCTACCTATTTGGTTTTATTTGTATATCAACGGTTAAAATCTATTATATTGGTTTTATTAATATTGTTCCAAATGTTCGTAAAGTTTTTGTTGTTCATATATGTTTGTTCTTTTTGTATAAGTTTTTATAAATTTTTCATTCAAGTAAAAGTGATATTAATTTCAGACGGATAATGAAAATGATTGTATATGTTTTTTCCTTCGATTAAACAAAATCGTCGTGGAGCACCTTTTAAGTTTTAACCGGATGGTTACGGTAGAATTTAATTAATTTCCTTTTAACTACTTGTAACAATTATATAACTATATAACTATTAAAAGAGCAATGACATTAGATAACTTATCAATAGAAAACTTGAAATAGACACAAGATAACACAACCGTAGTTTCGCAGAACTAAAACTTGAACGAGTCACATTTAGTATTGATTCATGCATATTACAATGTCAAATTTATATGTTACGTATGCGATCTTTCAGATACATTCTAGATGAGGACATTGTATTGGTAGAAAAGGTCGAGGCCACAAATTGAATGAGCATCAAAACATATTCTAGTCAAGGACAATGATAGGATCGATATTTGTTTGCTTACTTTTATATAAACTATTAATATATAAGATAAAACTAAGAACATTTGTCGTTTCAAGAAAAATGAATCATTTATCTATACTATATATAAAACATATGAGAGTGGTATTTTAAGATACCATGAAATTAAAAACACTTACTATATTAAATGCATAGGATATAATCACTTTTGAGGGTAAAATAGTATTTATAACATTATTTACAAATTACCTTTTACAATTAGTTACATAATAACCTTACACTTACTAACACTTGCATAAAATTTTATATTATCTACCCATAAACCAAAAAAACTTAATATGTTTTAATATTTCAGCTATATTTTTTAATCTATCACATTTAAAAACGTTTTGAGACAACAACTTAACCTGTGTTTTTTTAAACGTTTTGATGTAAACTTCTTGCTGAACAGATATATACTTTGTAAGGTACAATAAGTTAATATGTATATATACAAGTAGTCATACAGAACCCATTTATTTGGTATTTTAAATTATAACTTAGAAAAAACATAATAAACTTTAGTAAAACTACTACAAGAATAACAAAATATTAAATGTACGTACCGTATGTAAAACGACACACCGCCGCATTGCGCGAGCACCCTTCTAGTGATATAATTATTAGTAATCCATTTGCATTGGTGAATTTTCTAACAAATTGTTAAAAAAAATTGGTGTGAAATTTAAAAAAATTGCAAAATAAAATATTACAAATTACAAGATTTTCTAATAAACGTGACATAATTTCTCTCTGGAACTTTAAAGTCATGTGTCAAACCATCACCACATCTTTATAATCTAGTAAGCAATTATATTTATTGGGTTATAAGTTGCGTTTATTACAAATCTAAGTATGTTTACTCAAAAAGGAAATGTAGAATGTTACGCAAACAAAAAATTAGTCTTTTTTTATACAATTGTATTATAATATACTCCATCTATTTCTAATTCTACACTCGACTACTAAAACTATTAAGGATAAAAATCAACAATCAATTCTTTTTTTATGGCTAAGAGTAAAATATTACCATCTTACTAGGCAACACATCATCTTCTTTTTGTCTTTTTTCTTTTGTTGACACTAGTGTAAGTTTTTTATTTTGTGTTTTCCTTTTTGTAGTTTACTAGATTTAGTGAAAAATTGGTTTTTGTTTATTGTTACCCACTTGTATATGTATTTTATTGTTTTTTATGCCCCATAATCTTTAAGCTTTAATCTAAAATAATTTTAAAAAATATTTATAAAAGTATTAATGTATTATTTGAATATATTAGCCTTTATAAATTCGATGATGCAAGAAATTAACGTCATCTACCACTTAACCAATGTCATCTATGATATGTGATCATAATGTGTTATATTAGTTATAGGTAGAATAGTTGAATGAAAAAATTACACAACTTACAACAGCAAGAGAAAGAAACAAAAATACCAAAAAGAGAAAAAAAATATAAGATGAAAAATTGCAATGATGGAGGGTATAGTGGAAAATAGAGTTGCAAACAACAAAAAGAACGAGACGCGGATTGAAATGAAACAACAAATGGAATTCATGTCGAAGAAACAAACCAAAAAATTTATTATGATTAGATCTTTCTATGAAATGATATATTTTTATGAATCGTATACAATGTTTGGATTTTGTTATGAATCGGTATAATTTTATGAATTTAGTAATTTTGAGCCTGGGTATTGAGTTGTATAAACAGTAGAAATCTGATACATTTCTTATTAAACATATATATTATTAAAAATAAAATGCTGATAAATCAGATCGCTAGTTTAAAACTAAGTTATATATGTTCTACCGCAACTTCGGTTGTTAACATTCCAATCACAAATTTGGTCCCAAAAAGGTTTGGTTGTAAATAGTTTTAGTCGTATTTTTGGTCGCTAACAGTTTAGTTGTAAAATCCATTGCAAAAAATGTTTAGTTGCAATCCATGTTACCTCGGTTGCTAAATGTTCAGTTGCAAAGTCAATCACAAATAATATTTGGTTGTAAAATCGGTCACTAATTTTGAATTAGATGATCCAGACGCAAAATCAATATCAAGGATATCATGATCGCAAAAGGGATTACCGACCATGGTATAACCAACCAAGATTTGGTTACAAAAAGACTCTTGCAACTGTTCTTCGACCATTTTGATTGTCACAATTAATTTTTTAGTAGTGAACCATCACAAAAATCTCAGAAACCAATAGGGTAAGGGGCGGTGTACTTGCCGTTACCAGCTAGTGCCAGTGTACCACCCCAACCCGCTCCTTCTCGCACTCTCTCAGGCCTCACCTCTCAAAACTAACTAAAATCTTGAGGGTTCATATGTTAAAAAAAACAAAAAAATTTCATGTTAATCATTATTCTTAAAGTTCTATATATTTAAAATATAAAGTTGACTTTGGACGTATATTAAAAAGACTTATAATTTCAGAAATTTACAAGTCTATAAAAGTAAACAAATTTATATCTTTATTACAAAAAGAGGTTCTATTAGTTAAACACAAATATATATATTTATTGTAATCTCATAACTAATATCCGACTTCTATTTTCAAAAGTTCCCTAATTTTACTTACCCGTATGTGCCCTTAAATAATTTAAATATTAAATAACAAGGTCTAGAAATATTATAGTGATAGATGTACAAATAACCATAAGTAAGTCACTAAATATTGAGTGTACGTGCGTTAATTAAAAAACCAAAAATATTCAACTTAAAACAACTTAAAAACACGGTAGCCGGTGGGTGTTTTTTGATTGTGACCTCCGCCCACCACCAATTATTCGATTTACATACATATCACTGCCCCCATCATGCTCCTCTATATAAACCCTATACACCCATTATCACCTTCGTAAATCTCTCTCTTATCCATACACATAAAATCACAACTCAAGGCAAAAAAAAAGAATAATACACTTCCTAAACTTTATTTGCATCTTGATCTCTTGCTAGCTTGTTATTGTTATTCCACACACAAAAGTGTATACTTTTTTAGTTTGAATCAAACGAACGTGAAGGCGGAGTATCGAAGATGATGTGTTTGGTTTCCAGAACTGGCCGGGAGTTGCAACGTTACGACATGGGGCGTAGACTTGTTGTCGGGTATTTTTCTTTCTTTATACATCTCTTTGTCTATATGGCGAGGTGAGTTGAGCTTAAGCTCATGTAAGCTTGAGATTGGCTCATTGAGAGGTCGAGTTCGATTTGTTTGAGGTTTATTTATAAATCTCGAGCTCAGTTTAGGAGAGAATTTTCAAACTATAACTTGGCTCGTAATTTATCATTTATTAAAACCTTGATCATTCTATTTGTATAGATACATAACTACTTTTATATAAATTTATAATTTTAATTTTATGAATAACATAATATATTGAATTTACTTAGTTTTATCATAATTATACGTAATAATATTTAGTGTACAGTTTTACATTTTTATTTGGAATTAAATAAAAAATTATAGGAATAAGAAGCTTAGCTCGTTTAGGTTTTTGATCATAGTCACGCTACACTGAAAATAGCTCAATCTCGTTTAAACTTAGCTTGATTTCAGATTTTACTGAATCATATCGAACTTTTGAGATTTTGGTGAATCCATCTTAACCTGATTTACACCTCTATATGATATATCTACCCAAAATAGCTGATTTTTTTTTCTCTTTTTTCTTATCAGTATTCTTATGTACTAAATAATATAAATCTCGGAGTTTGTTATATTGTGAAACATGACTAGAACTATAAAATTATTACGTTTTGATATAATTTTTAATATTCTATTAAATCATTGCAGGTGTATTCCATATAGATATAAAAATGAAAATGGTGAGCTTGAAGTCCTTGTTATCAGCTCGCAGAAAGGCCATGCTATGATGTTTCCTAAGGTATTTACTTTCTATTTTTTAATAAATATACTCTCTTTTTTTTAATATACTTATATAAAATAGTTGGGAAAAGAACGATAAGCCACTTGATTTGAATATGTTAATTATAGACTATTCAAACTTTTTTATTTTCTTAATTTTACCAGTCGTATTTAGTTTAATTAAACTTAACGTATTATCAAAATTAACCAAGTATTTCAATTCAGGGAGGCTGGGAGCTCGATGAATCGGTTGAAGAAGCTGTTATGCGCGAGTGCTACGAAGAAGCCGGCGTTGTTGGAGCAGTCGAGGTTTGTATACGCGTATTTGAGTTATAATACGCGTCAAATAATTTATAAAGATTAGATTATTATGAGAATATGTTTAGTTTGATTATTAATATGGAATAATGTGACGTATAATGCAGTGTAAATTAGGAAAATGGGATTTCAAGAGCAAAAGCCGAGGAATATACCATGAAGGACACATGTTTCCGATGCTTGTTGCCGAACAACTTGAACTTTGGCCCGAGAAAAACCTCCGGCAACGAGCTTGGGTAAGTGTTAACATTCTTTTCATATACGCTAGGGATAGTTAATGACTTAAAAAAAATCTGTAGTATTAGTTGATTAGATGTATCTGTATTATTAGTTGATTAGATGTAACGAAACCAGAGCTTTTTGACAGTAAGTTTATTCCTCGATCCTAGAGAAACATGATATATTTTTAACGGACTAACATTGTCACTTTTTTTGTTAAATCTTCGATTTTATGATTAAATTTTGACAAATTACAACCTATGGATCCCTTATAAAGATGTTAAAATGTTTGGTAGTATATAAATGTGGTGTCATTTCATGTATCAACGATCTATCATCAGTTGATGCGATTAATAATAATAAAATAGTTTAAGTGTGCATTCAATCAAATATAAAACATAATTAGATGAAAACTTGCCAAAAATGTAAAATTCTAATAATTATAAACAAGTATTTATAAGTTATAAACTAATAAAAGATTGATTTGTTTGGCAGATGAATGTAGAAGAAGCAAGGGAAGTTTGCCAGAGTTGGTGGATGAAGGAAGCTTTGGATGTATTTGTTGAGAGGCTTGCTTCATCAACCTTAACTAAACAAGATTTGTTGAATTAGTTTTTACATGATAGTGTTTAGAAAACTAATAATGTTGTTAGTTCTTTTCTTGTCTTTCTTATGAATATTATCATGTACATATATAAAAAAACAAAAAAAGGTCTCCACATTAATAAACGATTTGCGCAATGAAAACATGCAACAAAAAGAAAATAACAAACAAGATTAACGTATTCGACGAATATGTATTCAAATTGTTTTGATAAACACAATGCCAGTCACATGTAAAGAGAAGAGAGAATAAATTAAAAACAAATAAACAAATGTAGTAAAGTACGACTATGCAGCTGAGCGAACACAAGATAGCCTAGAAAACCAAATCTCAAGATTATCATAACATAAAGTTCTTAAGTTTTCTTCAAATGGACAAATCTCATATCCAAAACAACTATACGAAGTTGCTGGTTAAACACATAATTGACAACACTACTATCTTAGAGTATACTAGATGCGTTCTTCCTAAATTGGTTGAGTGTATTAGTACTATGATAGATATTAGTACGGATTTAAGAGTGAGTGTGACATCCGTCACCTTAAGATCCGTCAATTAACGTGATTTTCCGTTAACTATTCCTTGATCGATCATTCCTCATCTTTATTAACTCTTTATGTGGATATCATGTGTGCCTTATCATCGTTGTGCGTGTGTTTCGTTGTAATCATATGTTAACCTTAAAAACTTTCAAAACTTTCATCATCGTAACCGCCGAATATAACATTTTTATATATATTAAACGTCACCAATGAAACCACTTTCAAGTTATAAATATCATTAAATGTATTTTTATAATTAATATAATCAACCTAATAAAGTCGTTTTTCAACCGAACCAAATTTGGGAAAACTCGGGGGTTAAGTGCAGGGACTAAACTTGTAATTTTGCAAACTTGGGCTGGGTATATAAACCCATTACCAGCCCTAATTCACCATTACTTCATCTTCTTCATCTCTTCATCCTCTCTACACACCATTTCTTCATCTTAGCACCAAATCCGACCCGCTTAGGCTCGTTTTCGTCGTCTAGACTCCATCTACAGCCTAGTTCACTCCTTTCTAGCAGGTAGACGACCTTGGTTGTCTCTTTTCTTGCTTTTTCACGGCTGTCCAAACTAGGGTTTCGGGTGTTCGAGTCAACCCGAACACATGAGGTCGTGTGGGTGCGTGTGAGGTCTTTCTGCTTGTGTTTCATGTTTGTGTATGTTTGTAGAGTGTTTCTGGAAGTCCTTGTTGTGTAAAACTCACGTTTAGAGCAGCTGGGGGCTGCTCAGCCCGACCACAGTCGCGATTCTACTGTCCAGGCGACTGGGTCTGTCATGCGATTGAGTCGTGCGAGTGGGTGAGTCGTGCGACTGAACCATGCGTCTGAGTCAATCGTGCGACTGAGTTGTGCGACTGGGCATGTCGTGCGACTGTGTGTATGTATGCGATTGAGTCATGCGTGCGAATGAATGTATGCGATTGAGTCATGCGTATGAATGAATGTGTGCGATTGAGTCAGGTGACCGACTGAGTGTATGCGATTGTGCGTGATTCGCACTATTGGAGTCCAATCGCACGAATGAAGGTTCAATCGTACGAAAGTAGCTAATTCGCACGATTGAAGGTTGATTCGTGCGTATGGAGGTTGAGTCGTGCGATTGGGTGTTGTGTGGTACGACTGAATGCCAGTCATACGAATGAAGGCTCAATCGTACGAATGAAGCTGATTCGCACGATTGAGGGTTGATTCGTGCGTATGGAGGTTGAGTCGTGCGTCTGGTCTTATCGTGCGACTGTAATTGTTGTGTGTGATCTTCTTCTTGTGCGTGGTGTGTGTAGGTCGTGTGATGTTGAGATAACATTAACACAGTTGCCATTGTTCGGCCACAAATATTTAAGTCAACGCTAAAAAGGGCACAAATACTATTCTAAACAAATTAAACTAACGTTTTACAACTATCAACCAACTTATAACTGTTGACATTTAACTAATACTTCTTCAATAACAATAAAACTTTATTCAAATATCATCAACGATGGCGACAATGTCTAGTACTTGGATCTACATAAGGTCTAGTGCGTGTGTCTGTTTGTGTGAGTTACACGCGACCCAGCCGATACAACCCGAACCGACCGATCATTATTGTGCCCTATTTACATATCATTAATGCTTATCAATAACTGTCAATAGGTGTTTGACCGTTCATTTGCATTCAACATTTGGTAACTTTGATCTTACATACTTACCACTTAACAAGTGAGTTTCGTGGCCCCTTTTACGCTTATACAATATTTCAATCATTTACAACTTGGGGGAAAAGTATGCTCACCCATTTTCAATGTTGTACAACTTACTTACATTTTACATACAAGGAATCAATGTGATACTGTGTTACAAGTACTTATCTGTTACATGCTTGGGTCTGCTGTGTGGTTCTATCTTTGCAACTATTTAATTCCAGTGTGGGAACCGACGGTTAGGTATTGGTAGTACTACTGGGTTGACACCCCTACCCTTGTTCGATGGTATACTAGTTGGTACCATCAGTGGCCAGGAACGGGCCCTTGGGTGAATATATGCTGACAATTTCTTTGTGTACGTCGCTAGGTTTGGTTGCAAAGCTCATGTCATGTGATTTTACTTGTGTATATAACTGTATTCACGGTATTCCATTACGCTTACTTTATACAGCATCACTTACTTATTATTTACTTAAACCTGCGAGCTCACCAACAATTATGTTGACCGTTTTGAGCATATCTTTTCAGGTGATCATGCAAGTTCAGGAATCTAGGTGTGCTGCCTTAGTGGAGACCCTAGGATGCATTTTTGGGACTTAACATGTTTTGGCAAACAATCTTTATGAACAATGTTGATATGTGTAAACAATTACAATCTTTTGAAACTTGTTCCCGGGTTGTGGGAATTCATATTACAATTTCATCTTTACGTGATTATGTGAATCTTTTATCATGTTTATGCTTATGGCTATGTTGTCGTGAACATTGACTAAACACGACATAAGTCCCCTTGTTGTCGGGTGTCGTCATGACACGCTTGTTATCATTTATTTATATTTCATCTCTATCGCTTACCATGTGTTATGACGATCCCGATCTCGTTACATCCCCGTGTTTCCGCTTTTAGCGGGGGTGTGACAGATTGGTATCAGAGCCATTGGTTATAGAGAATTAGGCAATACGCTTGACCTAGACTATAACCTAGGAACCTTCATGTAGATTTGCATGCTAGGATCTGTATGCATATTATATCTCTTGTATGTGTTCCTCGCTGCTTGATTTGTTCATTTATTTGTTATGTGATCTTTCCACCCTATGAGAGCCCTTGTGCTCACTCTTTTTTGGGATGCTTCTATTGGATCTTCCGTTCCCTCTGCGCGCCGAGTTGGTTTAAGAAATCCGGGTATTATACCCGAAGAGATCTTCACAGATCATGCTATGCGCTTGACCTTGGACATTGAGATTAACCCTGAGGAGGTTATGTCTGAAACCTCGAAAGAGGAGGAAATAGACAACCTCCGCTAGACTAAACGTGATTGTATACATGGATTTACAACTATTATGATGGACTATTGTTGAGACATTACCAATTCATGGTGTGAGAACTACACGAATTACATGCGATGTGTGATGACAATAAGTGTGATATTAACTTGGGAATATTGGACTGGATGAGTGTTATGGATAATACACTTTGAAATGATTTAAGCTTATGTGTTTACTTTTCTATGATTAGAAAATGCCGCCTCGAAGAGTTACCCGCAGCAATAGTGGCGGGAGGGAAGCCCCAAGAGGCATTGGCAGAGGCAGAGGCAGAGCACCAAGGACAAGTGATGCTCCTGCCAGTAACAATCAGGGAACATGGAACGCTGATATGGCAGCCCTGATCGCTCAACAGTTGGCCGCACTGATTCCTACTATCGTGGCCCAAGTGAGCGACACACTCCAGCAACACCACCCTCACGGGGATGGTGGCAACGATGATGGAGATAATGGGGAAAGAGCTCATGGTGGGATCGAAACTGAGGTGGGAAACGGAAACCCAACCGGAAACGAAAACAACCAAGAGACAGGAAATGGTGGTACAACCGGTATTGAGACTGGGGTTGTTAATGCCAGACGGGGGTGTTCATACAAGGAGTTTGTGGCTTGCAAACCGAGGGAATTCGATGGGAAAGGTGGGGCGATAGCCCTAACCAGATGGCTTGAAAAGATGGAGGCAGTGATTGACATTAGTGAGTGCCTCGACAGCCAAAGAATCAAGTATGCCACGTGTTCACTGCAGGGTAAGGCCCTAACCTGGTGGAACACTCAGGTTCAAGCTAGAGGAAGGGAATCTGCGATGCAGATGTCATGGAATGAATTTAAAGCTTTGATCACCGAGGAATACTGCCCCCTCAACGAGATGCAGAAATTAGAGCATGAGTTCTGGAATCATGCTATGGTGGGGGCCGGGCATGCAGCCTATACTGACCGTTTTCATGAGCTGGCAAGGTTGGTTCCGCATCTGGTCACGCCGGAATCAAAGAGAATCGAGAGGTACATTTGGGGACTTGCGCCTCAAATTAGAGCAATGGTTACAGCAGCTGCTCCTCCTACTATTCAGAGCGCAATTCTGAAGGTTGGCGCTTTGACTGATGAGATGGTGAGAACAGGGGTTTTGGGCAGAGGAGCAGAGAAGAGAAAAGATGTTGGGGAATCGAGCCGATCGAGTGCCGTGAAGTTTGATAAGAGGGCTAAGACGACCAGGAATTTTGTGGCCGTGTCTCAGGCCAAGAGAGAGTATGTGGGGCCGCACCCCAAATGTGACAGGTGCAACTATCATCATCCCCCAGGAGTGCAGTGTCGGGTGTGCGCGAACTGTAGGCTCCCGGGGCATTTGGCGAGAGACTGTAGAACTGCGCCGAATCTTGTAGCACCCGTCAACGCGGTTAACCCAGCCGGGAATTCAAGGGCTTGTTATGAGTGTGGAAGCCCCGATCATTACAGGAACATGTGCCCCAGGCTGAATCGGGCACCGGGTCAACAAGGAAACAACCAGCAGCAAGTGATGGCTATAGCTGGAAATCAGGGCCCGACTACTCAGGGGAATGCAGCTCGGGGACGTGCATTCGTCGTTGGAGCCAATGATGCTCGTCAGAACCCGAATGTTGTCACGGGTACGCACTTACTCAATCATCACTTCGCATCTATATATTTGATACTGGAGCAGACAATAGCTTTATATCTTCTGAGTTTGTGCAATTGCTTGATTTGAGTCCTAGTAGGCTAGAAACTAGCTACTCTGTAGAGATGGCCAATGGTAGGGTTGTTCAGGCCGATGAGATCATTAGGAAGTGCTCGTTAACATTGGAGGACCATGCCTTCGATATAGACTTGATACCCTTCGAGCTAGGAAGTTTTGACGTGATTGTGCGTATGGATTGGTTGTCGCAAAATGGAGCAGAGATTGTCTGTCGAGACAAAGTAGTACGAATCCCTATGCCAAACGGGGAAGTACTCAAGATTTAGGGAGAAAGACCGGGAAGGAACTTAAAGCTTGTTTCCTGCATGAAAGCACGCCGAAGTTTACGAAAGCAGTGCTACGCTTTTCTAGCTCATATAGTTGAAAAGAAGGACGAAGAGAGGAAACTAGTAGATATTCCAGTGGTACAGGATTACCCAGATGTATTTCCTGATGACTTGTCTGGTTTGCCTCCTCCACGACAGGTGGAATTCCGTATAGAGTTGGTTCCTGGAGCTACACCGGTAGCAAAGACGCCATATCGACTAGCGCCATCCGAAATGCAAGAGTTGTCTAGTCAGTTACAGGAACTACTGGAGAAGGGTTTTATTCGACCGAGTCATTCACCGTGGGGAGCACTGGTACTATTCGTCAAAAAGAAGGATGGATCGTTCCGCATGTGCATCGATTACTGTGAACTGAACAAGTTAACCGTGAAGAATCGATATCCTCTCCCCAGGATCGACGACCTGTTTGACCAGCTACAAGGAGCTTCGTACTTCTCAAAGATCGATCTTCGTTCTGGTTATCATCAGCTAAGAGTTTTCGAGGACGACATACCGAAGACAGCGTTTAGGACTCGTTATGGGCACTATGAGTTCTTGGTCATGCCGTTCGGGCTGACTAACGCACCAGCAGTGTTTATGGATCTAATGAATCGGGTGTGCAAACCTTACTTGGATAAGTTCGTGATCGTGTTCATAGACGATATACTTATCTACTCCCGATCAAAAGAGGATCACGAAAAACACCTTCGGGCAATTCTAGAGCTGCTACGGGAAGAGAAACTTTTCGCCAAGTTCTCAAAGTGTGAGTTTTGGTTGCGGGAAGTGAAGTTTTTGGGTCATGTGGTTAATGAGGACGGGATTCATGTAGATCCCGGCAAGATCGAAGCGGTGAATAAATGGGATACGCCCCAGACACCATCAGAGATACGGCAATTTTTAGGATTGGCCGGTTACTATCGACGTTTCATCGCGAATTTTTCAAAGATCGCGCAACCATTAACCCTGCTTACTCAGAAAGACAAGAAGTTTGACTGGGGACATGCACAAGAACAAGCGTTCCAAACGTTAAAAGAGAAGTTGTGCAACGCGCCTATATTGTCTCTCCCAGACAGAACTGATGATTTTGTGGTATACTACGACGCGTCACATCAAGGATTGGGATGTGTGCTAATGCAGAAGGATAAGGTGATTGCCTATGCTTCGCGACAGCTTAAAGTTCACGAAAAGAACTACACAACTCATGATCTTGAGTTGGGCGCTGTAGTATTTGCACTCAAGATTTGGAGGCATTACCTGTATGGAACCAAATGCATCATTTTCACTGATCATAAGAGCCTCCAACATATTCTGGATCAGAAGGAACTTAATATGCGACAGCGACGTTGGGTAGAGCTACTTAGTGACTACGATTGTGAAATCCGGTATCACCCGGGGAAAGCTAACGTGGTGGCTGATGCTCTAAGCCGCAAAGAACGTGTGAAACCACTACGTGCTCGAGCGTTGGGATTGACCATTCAAACGAACTTGAAAGCTCAGATCCAAATTGCACAAGGTGAGGCATTGAAAGAAGAAAACCTTGCGAGAGAAGAATTCTGAGGGTTAGATAAACAGATGATCCGCAAGGATGACGGTATACAGTACTTCATGGATCGCATATGGGTACCCAGATGGAGAGGTGTTCGAACCTTAGTCATGGATGAAGCCCACAAGATGCGATATTCTATTCATCCTGGTGCAGACAAGATGTATCACGATCTCAAGGATCTGTACTGGTGGCCAGGCATGAAGAAAGACATTGCCTTATACGTTAGCAGATGCTTGACGTGTTCGAAAGTTAAAGCTGAACATCAGAAACCATCGGGATTATTACAGCAACCTAAAATTCCCGAGTGGAAATGGGAGAACATAGCTATGGATTTCATTACCAAACTCCCTAGAACAAGCAGCTGTCATGACTCGATATGGGTCATTGTGGATCGAATGACAAAATCAACATATTTCTTGCCTATCCGAGAAGACTATAAGATGGATAAGTTGGTGAGATTGTACATCAAAGAGGTCGTGACACGGCACGGGGTGCCGGTGTCAATCATATCCGACCGTGATAGCCGATTCACTTCACGTTTTTTGCAGACACTACAAAAAGCGATGGGCACTTGTTAGACATGAGTACCGCCTATCACCCTCAGACAGATGGCCAAAGTGAACGAACTATACAGACGCTAGAAGACATGTTGAGAGCGTGTGTAATCGATTTTGGTGGTAGTTGGGATGCTCATCTACCGTTGATTGAGTTCTCTTACAACAACAGCTACCATACCAGCATTGGATGTGCTCCATTCGAAGCGTTGTATGGAAGGAAATGCAGATCTCCCGTTTGTTGGGCCGAGATTGGTGAAAGTCAACTAACAGGCCCAGAGATCATTCAAGAAACAACTGACAAGATCTTACAAATCAAAGACCGACTAAAAGCTGCAAGAGATCGCCAAAAGAGCTATGCCGACAACCGTCGGAAGCCTCTAGAATTCAAGTTGGGGACCGTGTCTTACTTAAAGTCTCCTCTTGGAAAGGAGTCGTTTGATTTGGAAAGAAAGGGAAGTTAGCCCCAAGGTACGTTGGACCATTCGAGATCACAGAAAGAATCGGTCCAGTGGCTTACCGATTAAGGTTGCCACAAGAACTCAGCGGTGTGCATGATACTTTTCACGTGTCAAACCTCAAGAAGTGTTTGGCCGACGAATCCCTTCACGTGCCAATCGAGGAAATCAAGATTGACGAAAAGCTTCATTTTGTTGAGGAACCCATTGAGATCATGGATCAAAGGTCAAGCAACTGAAGCGCAGTAGAATACCTATTGTTCGCGTAAGGTGGAATTCAAAGCGAGGGCCAGAGTTTACATGGGAACGAGAAGATCTGATGAAACTTAAATATCCACATCTTTTCGAGGATGACACTCTTGGACCTAACTCCAGCTGAATTTCGGGACGAAATTCTCTCAACTGGGGGATACTGTGACATCCGTCACCTTAAGGTCCATCAATTAACGTGATTTTCCGTTAACTATTCCTTGATCGATCATTCCTCATCTTTATTAACTCTTTATGTCGATATCATGTGTGCCTTATCATCGTTGTGCGTGTGTTTCGTTGTAATCATATGTTAACCTTAAAAACTTTCAAAACTTTCATCATCGTAACCGTCAAATATAACATTTTTATATATATTAAACGTCACCAATGAAACCATTTTCAAGTAATAAATATCATTAAATGCATTTTTATAATTAATATAATCAACCTAATAAAGTCGTTTTTCAACCGAACCAAATTTGGGAAAACTCGGGGGTTAAGTGCAGGGACTAAACTTGTAATTTTGCAAACTTGGGCTGGGTATATAAACCCATTACCAGCCCTAATTCACCATTACTTCATCTTCTTCATCTCTTCATCCTCTCTACACACCATTTCTTCATCTTAGCACCAAATCCGACCCGCTTAGGCTCGTTTTCGTCGTCTAGACTCCATCTACAGCCTAGTTCACTCCTTTCTAGCAGGTAGACGACCTTGGTTGTCTCTTTTCTTGCTTTTTTACGGCTGTCCAAACTAGGGTTTCGGGTGTTCGGGTCAACCCGAACACATGAGGTCGCGTGGGTGCGTGTGAGGTCTTTCTGCTTGTGTTTCATGTTTGTGTATGTTTGTAGAGTGTTTCTGGAAGTCCTTGTTGTGTAAAACTCACGTTTAGAGCAGCCGGGGGCTGCTCAGCCCAACCACAGTCGCGATTCTTCTGTCCAGGCGACTGGGTCTGTCATGCGATTGAGTCGTGCGACTGGGTGAGTCGTGCGATTGAACCATGCGTCTGAGTCAATCGTGCGACTGAGTTGTGCGACTGGGCATGTCGTGCGACTGAGTCGCGCGACTGTGTGTATGTATGCGATTGAGTCATGCGTGCGAATGAATGTATGCGATTGAGTCATGCGTATGAATGAATGTGTGCGATTGAGTCAGGTGACCGACTGAGTGTATGCGATTGCGCGTGATTCGCACGACTGGAGTCCAATCGCACGAATGAAGGTTCAATCGTACGAAAGTAGCTAATTCGCACGATTGAAGGTTGATTCGTGCGTATGGAGGTTGAGTCGTGCGATTGGGGGTTGTGTGGTACGACTAAATGCCAGTCATACGAATGAAGGCTCAATCGTACGAATGAAGCTGATTCGCACGATTGAGGGTTGATTCGTGCGTATGGAGGTTGAGTCGTGCGTCTGGTCTTATCGTGCGACTGTAATTTTGTGTGTGATCTCCTTCTTGTGCGAGGTGTGTGTAGGTCGTGTGATGTTGAGGTAACATTAACACAGTTTCCATTGTTCGGCCATAAATATTAAAGTCAACGCTAAAAAGGGCACAAATACTATTCTAAACAAATTAAACTAACGTTTTACAACTATCAACTAACTTATAACTGTTGACATTTAACTAATACTTCTTAAAAAAATTAAAACTTTTATTCAAATATCATCAACGATGGCGACAATGTCTAGTACTTGGATCTACATAAGGTCTAGTGCGTGTGTCTGTTTGTGTGAGTTACACGCGACCCAGCCGATACAACCCGAACCGACCGATCATTATTGTGCGCTATTTACATATCATTAATGCTTATCAATAACTGTCAATAGGTGTTTGACCGTTTATTTGCATTCAACATTTGGGAACTTTGATCTTACATACTTAGCACTTAACAAGTGAGTTTCGTGGCCCCTTTTACGCTTATACAATATTTCAATCATTTACAACTTGGGGGAAAAGTATGCTCACTCATTTTCAATACTGTACAACTTACTTACATTTTACATACAAGGAATCAACGTGATACTGTGTTACAAGTACTTATCTGTTACATGCTTGGGTCTGCTGTGTAGTTCTATCTTTGCAACTATTTAATTCCAGTGTGGGAACCGACGGTTAGGTATTGGTAGTACTACTGGGTTGACACCCCTACCCTTGTTCGATGGTATACTAGTTGGTACCATCAGTGGCCAGGAACGGGCCCTTGGGTGAATATATGCCGACAATTTCTTTGTGTACGTCGCTAGGTTTGGTTGCAAAGCTCATGTCATGTGATTTTACTTGTGTATATAACTGTATTCACGGTATTCCATTACGCTTACTTTATACAGCATCACTTACTTATTATTTACTTAAACCTGCGAGCTCACCAACAATTATGTTGACCGTTTTAAGCATATCTTTTCAGGTGATCATGCAAGTTCAGGAATCTAGGTGTGCTGCCTTAGTGGAGACCCTAAGATGCATTTTTGGGACTTAACATGTTTTGGCAAACAATCTTTATGAACAATGTTGATATGTGTAAACAATTACAATCTTTTGAAACTTGTTCCCGGGTTGTGGGAATTCATATTACAATTTCATCTTTATGTGATTATGTGAATCATTTATCATGTTTATGCTTATGGCTATGTTGTCGTGAACATTGACTAAACACGACACAAGTCCCCTTGTTGTCGGGTGTCATCATGACACGCTTGTCATCATTTATTTATATTGCATCTCTATCGCTTACCATGTGTTATGACGATCCCGATCTCGTTACATCCCCGTGTTTCCGATTTTAGCGGGGGTGTGACAGTGAGTTTAAAGAATGTATAACCCTTTAAAAACGAAGGTTAGACTTCTTTTTTATAAATAATATAAGTAAAGACACTCGACAACAAGAGAGCCCATAAAACTTATAAAAACAATTAATTATTTTAACTAGACCTTATAAAAATAATATATAAGTAAAATTTATACCATATTATGAAAGAGGAAATGATTTAAATAAAAATAATAATAAATTTAAAAAATATAAGCAGAAATATCAACCATCAATATTTTTAATTAATAGTTGAGATCGAATTGTATGGAAGAAATTTGTTAGAATGGTATTTAGGTATAATCAATCTTGTTGATATTTTCAAGTTCCCTCATTTTTTCAAAATGTATATACAATATTATTTGTTCATAAAAAGTACATCATAACAACGGGTATTTTTTATCTTTATAACGAGTATAGTATAATTTCTTTTACGTTTTTCAGTGCATACAAAATCCGATCGTCATTGTGTATTTAGTACAGTTTAATGTGTGTTTTATTAGCTATTATGTTTTTTTAACACTGCTTTGTGTTTTTAATGACAAATTATAAAAAAATATAATGGTAAAATAATTCCATTGTGTAATTCTAGTATGTAAAACATAATGATAAACCAACAACCAATTATTCTAATACATTAAAAATAGTAACAAAATAAAAAAAATAATATAAAACATAAAACAAATGATTAAATGTTTCATTGTGATATTTGCTTGTTATTGTGTTATCTTGAACATAACGACTTTTGAAAAACACATTTCTGAAATAAAATCATTGTTTACCTTTAATTGTAAAACATAATGATAAAATAACAAGTTTATATAATATAAAAAAATAACAAAAATAACACGAAATGATTTAAAACGTAAAACACAATAATAAATACATATGACAAATGAAGAAAAATATTTGACATAATGAATTGATATTTGACGTAATAATCTGACATGTTTAACACAATCACTAATATATCATACTTTTTAAAACAATAGACGAACACATTTTAATCTTATAATTTATATTTATACTTTTTAGATTATATATCTTTTTCTAATAACACTACCTTAAGAAATACACTTTATTCGTATTCAATTCAATTTAAATTTCAACTTCGATCATATAGGAAAAGAAAAATATGAAATTCATTTAATAGCATGGGGGCTAGCAATTAACTATTATAAATATCGTTGATTTGTATATTTATTGATTCTATCCGTACATGCATATCTTTTCATCTAGAAATATTTATTGTAATCGAAGATTTTTTTATTTTAAGTATATAGAAAAAATACCATAAATGATTATGAAGTTGAAAAATGAGATTCTTTTCATTTTTACAACCAAATTTGTACATAACCAAACAACATAACCTTATCAAACCTAACACCCGTTTGGATATAGACCACTTCAAGATAACCTAGTTTGTACATAATCTTATGCGGTCCTAACCTTAATATCATCGAACAACTCCCTACTACTTCGCTACACCAAAACTAGAAAGATACAATCACCTAACATAATCATGGTATCTCTCACACGTAGCATGACAATGGATTGTTACAGCCAATACCAATCATTGCTTATTACTTACGAATTCGCTCGCTGAAATCATCTCATTTCATATACATATTCTCATTTTAAAGTTTGATCACTGGACGGAAACAGAAAACCTTGAGAGAAACTACAAATGTTGCTTTCTTGTAGGTTTGCGGAGTTCCATCTTAGCATATTGAAGCCTCAACAAATGTTGCTTCTACACAAAACAAGGCATATACTATACAACAATTTTCACTCACTTATATATTTTGTTCTATCATACCATCATATCTAATATATTTATATGACAAATGCTGTACATAAAACTCCTGCATGCGTAGGGTCCGGGACTGTGATTTCTAATTACAAAACATATTTTACAAAAAGTTATATAAAGCTCAAATAATTATATAAACTCCTATGAAAAAAATGTGCAATATAACACTAAATATTCAATGCTTAAGTGTTACATATAGTGTATATTATTTTATAGATAAACACTCATATTTTACATATGATTTTCATTGATCGAATTAAACTAAAAATTATAAAATTAAGAAACAGACAATGATGTTGTTTATTCTAGACCTCATTGAAGGATTCCTTGGATGTATACGAACGTTGACTGTCACTTGTTCCACTCTCAAGTCTTTTATATTTGTCTTTTATCTTAGATCGTGACATTACACCATATGTTAAACTTTTCTCCCTTTTTTATTCTTATTATAACTTTTTACTTGTTTTTAGAAGGTACGCGAAATTTTATCGCATAGCGAATATTCTCATATGTACAATAAAGTTATCGTTCTCAATTGGACAAGTTAAGGAATTTGAATAATAAAACGTCAATTACATTGTTGCTTTTTCAGAACGACATTTTAGATTTTATAAAAAAGACATACGTGAGACCCTATTACGTGGCGTGACCCAACTATGATTGCGTAATCTATAGTTGTATTAGAGAGCTTTACGTGTTGGTCATGAACAGTGCTTATTAATATGAGGCTAGACCAAAAGGCCAACTGATTTGTTTTTTCATCTTCAAAGTGGGGTATGACGAAAAGGTTACACCATGTGATCACAATGAAGCTAATTCTGCACAACGGAAAAAAAAATTATCAACATGTTTATGTGTTTTTGGTTTTATTTGTTATGTACTGTATTTAATTTATTATTCTTGGATTAAAATAATTCTTGAATTTGAGATATAGGAAAAGATTTGTGAATATTGTTGAATTAAAACTTTAAAATAAAGTAACAAAAATTATATTAAATAAAGATGAGATGATTATAATTATATATGATTAAATAATCAAAATATTCGAAAGTACATAGTTAAAAAATTTTAGAAAAAATTACAACAGTTATAAATTAATATTAAAAGATAAATAGTTTATTAACAAAAATTGATTATAAAAAATACATGTTTAAGTTGATCATGTTGGAAAACATAAGAACTTTTGTCGTACAGATGCACTGTTTGGTAAAATTTTGTGGGTATCGTATCATGTGATCAGACATGTCTGTGAAAGTTTATGAATCTTTTACAGCAGATATTCTAACTCGTTTAATAAATATGTCGTGGTTTCGATTGTACCAACATTCCACTGGTCAATCTATTTAAATTAGAATTTTAAAACTAAAATAAACTAATTTATGAGTTCTAACCCTTGATTTAAGCCTACAACGTATTACAACATTTTGGAAGAAAAAAATATATGTTGTTTTGCAAATAATTTAGATTGAGAAAAGGAATGAGTGGTGTGCCAAATAAAAAAGAAAACAAAAGATATAAATTATAACTGATAAATAGAAATAAAGAGTACCACTTAAAGTTAAATAATATCAACTTGAATAATTTATAAGCATACAAATTCAAATTTTCATATTTTATTTTATATTTTTATTACATCATGATATAAAATTGAAGGTCGGGATACCATTGAGTGGTTGATGACAAAGTTGCTGAGTCAAAGCTGACTAGATTTGACGATTTGTGATGAAAACATCTTGTTCCATCTTTCCATTAACTGTTTATAGTTTAAACCTTCTAAAGTTTAAAATTTCATTGTTAAAAATATATATTTTTTCTATCTGAACTTGTTACCGACTTACCGTTAATAGCAAACTAAAAAAGTTTTTAGACGCTAATAAATCGTCTTCAGTAGAAGTAAAATCAAGGAGCTGCTAAACCATCGCTGGTTTAGATCAACTGGTTTAGAGGAGACATCATATGACTTTTCAAAGTGGAGATCATGGGTTGGAATCTCACTAGGTGCAATATGCTTCAAGTGAGCCAAGAGTTTTACCACTGTGGGCCTTTGAGTGGTGGGTTTCCCTTGGAATGATGGGCAAGCCGGGTCATCAGCGCTGTCTGTGTTCGCGGCGTGAGTGGCCTTTCGCCAATGGGTTTACCCGGGTGACCGGGCTTAAAAATTATTCGTTGGTCGTTCAAAAAAATATATTTATCAATCTGCATTTGTAGAAAATAAAGCTAAGATCACGTAGGGGTTTGGGTATGAGCAAAAGGAGAAATAATCTTACCAATGAAGTGATCAATCTTAATGCTACATATGTAGTTTATATACGCGTCTTTTTAATTATGTAAATCGGGTGTTAGCAATCAAAGGGTAAAAAAACAGGATTTGAAACACATTGCCGCTAAAGTCTATGCCTAATAAAAAAAACTCAAACCAACAGATTAGGGTTCACCAAACATACAATAAGGAATTTCTGGTTAGGGATATCATCTAGTTTCATCGAACTTTCTATAACCAGTTTTCTGTATCACAAGTAATGCGAAAGTTAAAAGTGTTTACACGGATCAAGAAATGACTGGAATTGGTCTTTCCGTGCGGGTTTTTGTTTTGTTTTGTTTTGTTTTTTTTTTGACGTTGTGCCTGAACGTCGAACCCGAGGAAAATCGAATTCCTGTTGGCCCAGAATAAACAGGACGCAAAGCAGGGCCGCATGCATGAGATGGTTGTGTCTTTCATGGGCTGGGCTGCTCTATGATCCAAGATCTATTAGGCTTGTGACATTAATTAGTTGTTTACATTACATCCTCTAAACCTATCTATAAATCTACACTAGTGATCATAATTGAACTACAATCCTCTATCACTTTTGTTAATTGGATTTAACTAGTATTAAGGCTCTCGCGTTGTGGAGAGGCGTAAAAAAGAAATAACACTAATCTCATATCACTGTCAGCAACCACCAACACGGAAAAAGCTCGCATTAAAAAAGAAATAAAATCAAACAAAAAGTAGACGTAAAAACGTTGAATCACACACACAAATGTAAAACATTAAAAACAATAACTAAGTCGATCTAGGACCCCGCACGTTGCGACAGAGCTGTTAAATGGAAAAAAAGCATAACAACGTTGAACCACACACACGTTACGACTTATCACTCTCAAATTTTAGACCGAAATGTAAAACGAAAAACTATAAAAGATGAAAGTATAGAGGAGTAAAGTAAAAGTGAAAAAATTGTAGGGGTTAAATAGTAAAAAATATAAAAGTATTAGGTTTAAAATACAAAATTAAAGAAAGAAAAAAAAGGCATGTACAATCTTCAATGCTTAGTGTACAACAATTAATGCAGTTTTAGGTTGATAATTAGTAAATAAAAAAAATTTATTGGCTAAGTGAATATTGTACCACTGACCCATCCAATCATGTCCATTAGTCGAGTATGAAACTCAATACCACCATCAGAAGTAAACTCGTTTTAGGTGAGACAAATCGATAACCTCACACCAATCAATCGAATATGGATTTATACGTGTTCGATCGAACACTACTTGACAACTCTTCTGTTCAGAAATGAAATGTTCCAAATATTCCTGAAAATTATTGCTGCCAGTGGACCATTTGTATCTATATGCATCAGGATCCCGATTCCACCAAAGGTGATCCTATTACAGAAATAGCGTCAGGTACGCCTATTACGAGAAGTGTTGGACGAAAAGTAAAAAATATATATCCTTATCATCAAGCAGGTTATCATCACACCAGGATGAAGAAAAAGAAGCACTAAAGCGACAAATGCGTGAAATGCAAGAAAGAATGCATGAATTTGAAAGAAGAAAGTATAATCCCGATAATGATGAAGATGATGAAGACGACAACAATTAAGAAGTTAATTTGTTTGGGTTGTAAAAACTTAAGATATGTTTACTTTGGTACTTTCGTTTTGTTTGGTATGTAATTAACTAGAATTGTTTGATTTTTATTTAGGTATTCGTAATATTAGTATAAGATTTGGGTTCAAAACATTGAATTTTAACGACGACATCACCATAGGTCAAAATTAAAAAATAATTTATTCATACAATTTTTTATTTTTGTTGATTATTATATTATAAACATATATTGCAACGACTTGTCGTCACCACATAGTTTATTAATTTTTAGTTTTAAATTTAAAAAATCACGATTAAAATAATGCCGACAAGTATGTGGATTAATACGTAATCGATCGAACACTACTTGAAAACGACTGTTTTGCTCAGAAACAAAATGTTCCAAATTTTCTTGGAAATTATTGCTCCCAATGAACCATTTGTATCTATATGCATTAGGATCTTGATTCTATCAAAGGTGCTCCTGTTACAAAAATAACAACAAGTACACCTATTACAATTTAAGTGCCCAATAACCAATTTGGTCTTAAAGGTAAGGAATAACCAATTACACCAAAAGATGCAGTCAATATAGACAGAACCACACTAACAACCCAAGTTAATCACACATTTTTATAAATCCACCAGTAAGATATACGCGAAATAAGTGTAGGATCATCATTAGGACTATCATACTTGCCGACCATCGATGAACTGATTGTATTAACCAACCAAAATGAGCTTCTGTCATTATATATTGAACAGAAGCAAAAGCATCGGTAACGATTAGACGATAGTAAAAGGTTATAGAAAATCTTGTAGCCATTTGTACTAAAAACAAGTAAGCGTTATTCCCGCTCCTATATTTTAATATACTTTTGAAATATCTCATGTCAATCGTGAAATAAAGATAATTGGTTAATTGGATTTAGTTAATATTGGACTACAAACATTTTGGAAGGCAGAAAATATTTATGGAAACAAATTTTAAGTAATATTATTATACGCATCTATGTTTCCAGAAATATTTTCTAAAATAAAGTATTTTGGTAAATTATATGATGACAATATTTAATTGTTTTAGATGCAAATAATTATTTTAAATTTACAATCCGTACTCTGGTTGGAAACAAAATTTAATGACGATATTTAATTGTTTTAGACCTTATCATGGGAACAAAATTTATTACGTCCATTTAATATTGTAAATTTTAAATTAATATTTTAAAACAATAAACAATTAAATTCCCATATATGTATCATTATTAATTATTAAAATTAACTAGTTATACGCTACCGCGCGTTGCTGCGGTTGACGGTTGTAGATTTTGCAACTGCTTGATTTAGAATATCAAAACATAGATAAAAGAAACGCATCATAGAGATATATTCAGAAATAAAAAAAATTCACACATCATAATTTAAAACAAACCTACTAAAAGTCATTTAAGTAATTAAATAAAATAAAATTAAAGAAAAGTTTATTCAAAATGTAATTAAATGAATTTTAATAATTGCTTAGTTGAAACTAAATTAAGAAACTACTAATCAAGTTTATTTATCAAAAATAAAAAGATGTCATTCTAAATGAAAACAATTTATTATAAAGTTAAATAAAGAAGAAGTTTTTAAACTCTAAGAATTAGTAAAATTTAAAAATAGCTGTGAAATTAGATAAATAAATTTAAAGTTAATGTAAAAGATATTATTGATAAGTGTTTGTTTCAAGAGATATTGTTTGGGCCTCACGGAGCCCAATGCAAGAGACGGGGAAAAGTAAAAAAAATTCAAGAAATATAAAGCACCGATGGAATCGATCTAGCGTCTGGCGAAAATAATCATTTGATAAAATTAATCATTTTCTTCCCGAAGATTTAACAAAAGTAAGTATTTTTAATATCTATATATAGTTTACGTGTAATTTCAATTTATGTATCTATGACAGAAAATAAAAAATAGAAACTAAAGTTAATTTCAATTTTACTGCTAAATTTGACAAAATAATCATTTATTCTTCAATATATTAAAAACATCAATTTACATTCAAAAGTTTCATATGTTGTTTAAATTTCAATTCAAAAGTTTCATTATTTTGGATTAAAATTGAAACAAGAATAAAACTTTTGGACTAAAGTAAAACAAATTATGAAATTTTAAAGATAAATTGATGTTTTTAAGATTTTAGAGAAAAATGATTATTTTTGTCAAACCTTAGCGAGCAAAACCGAACTTAACCTAAAAATGAATCGATTATTAATCTGTAATATAGAAACTGGCTAGGGAACCGATAGAAACTGTGGTTTAGGGACCAACAAGAAGTATCAAGTGCGAACTTGTTAGGAACGGGTTAATTTGAAACATTTCGTGATAAATATGTGAAAATGTTAAAGATGCTCATGAGATAATAGAGTGATTTGTTTTTCACTTCTAAACTACAGTAATGGTATAGGTATGTACAAACAAACAATCAAAGTCTCAATATATTGCTTCAACGATTTGCTGTATATCGCGAAAGCAATTTCACTCCACCATTTAGTCAGATGTCGTGCGTAAGGTTTCGTCGCAAATCTCTTCCCGAGATACAATGATACAATGTATGTAGAGTGTCTTATAAACATTGCCCTCGACGATTACAAACAAATTGAACTATTGGGTTATTAATGATTTCAAGAAGTTAGAAAAAGGTATTGATCAGATTCGAACATAACTGTTTAGTAATCCAGCATAATTCTTTTTGAAGCCACAACCGTCAATATTTGTACTAATCTACACGAGAGTGTTCCATGGAACCAACCTACCCGAACCATCCAAACTATCGCGACCCTTGAATCAAACCACATATCGTCATAACTTCCTACACTTCCATAACCATCCCTTTGAATTTACAAACTCACACTGTACGTCTCTCCTTATACAAGTTATGCTACTATCATAACAACATTGGTTCCATAGATGATGTTACTTAAACTGATATAATTTTTTCTTAAAAAGTATGTTTTGTTTGTGTTTGGATATAAGTTTTGAATTAAACTTACTACCTATACTAATACGACTTCTAGTTATATGCACTTATTTGATTGTAAGTTTTTTTTAAACGACGAACACATATTTTAAATCTACTGTTAAATTCTAACTATACTATATTTTATTGGACTTAAACCTGCATCAGTTTTTTAGGATAAACACGAGATGACACTAAGCCAAAAAACCATCAGATTGATTATAAGTATTGTTACAACTTACAAGTCAAACATTTAAGTTTTGTTTTTATAGGTTCATAAAAGTTTGAATAAAATTGGTTACTTAAAACATTAATAATCTACCTACTCTAATAAAAAGGTATATTGGAATGACACGTGTCATCACCACAATCATTCTTACCAAAATTTTCCCGCCTCTCTCTCCTATTAAATAATTACCTTAATTAATAATAATATTTTTAACACCTTTTTAGATTTTAATAAATTAAGAAAAAAATTTATTTATTAATGTTATTCTAAATAAATATTTGTTTATAAAATAATAAATTTTTTCTAAAGCATAAAACTTTTTTAAAAATAAAAAATATTTTAAAACTGGTATATTTTAAAAAGTCATTTTTTTAAAACAAAAAATAATCAAATTTGAGAGTTATAATAGGAAATTTTTAAAAATGATATTTTTATACGGTTTGTTTTAGAATAAAATATTTATTTTTTTAAAAAAAGTTTAAAAACAAAATTTTAAAAAGTTAATATTACTGCTTTATTATATATTAGAATTAGAATATTATTTTATAATTAATAAATTTTGTTATATTAATATTTTATTTATTCAACCCGTGTAATACACGGGTTTACTAAAGCTAGTTACTTATATACCTATCTTTTAGGGGAAAAATAGTTTTCCGAACTATAGATAACGATTTTTAAAAATATTTACTAATAAGTAATTTACTAAAGAAAATTATTAACTAGATTGAAAATAATTAACTACCATATTTTAAATTAAAAATAATCGAAAATATATATGAACGCCCTTTAAAATAGGACAAAATCAATCATTAATAACAAAAGAAATCATCGAACCAATATAGTTGAATTTATATTGATAAAAAAGTCAAATGTGGATATCTCTTTGTAACTAAAAAATCGTTTACATTTTCATATCCTATAGTAGTATATAGTTTCCATAATAAATTTCCCTTAAAAATAATAAAAAAAACACTAAATACTCGTCTCCCGCCATACTACCACCATAAACAAACCCTCCAAAATTACCTACGAAATTATCTAGGTTTAAATAATTCAAACTCACAATTAGATATTAGATATACTCATAAACACTTCAATCTTTAACAAAACAATCACAATCACAATGGGTGACGCCACCGCCACTGCAACCACCGCCACCACCACCACCACCGCCACCACCACCACCACCACCACCGCCACCACCGCCACCACCACCACCACCGCCGCCAGTACCACCACCACCATCACCGGTGGCAATGGCATTAAACGCGTCACTCCTACACATGTAATACATACTTCAACCATGTTTTTGTTTGAATATTATTTTATAAGCTTTTGGTGGATATTAATGATAAAGTTTGTATTTTTGATGTTTTCTTTGTGAATTTTAATGCAGAAAGCATGTGGTGGAGTGCCACCATGGGTTAAAGTTATGATCGATATTATGCAATATCAAGATTGCAAGATTCATTCCAACATGAAGGACAATAAGTTGGATCGATTTTGCATCGATTGTGTGGGATCGTTTTGCAATCAATGTAGTTCGGATCATCAAGGACACGAGCACATCAAGGTATTATATTATCCGCACACGAATTATAGACATTATCAGTTAAATGCATTAATATGTGTTTGTCGTTAGAATTATTTGTATGTAAGATATTAAATGAGTCGATTTGAGTTATATTTTATGTATTAAACGTTTTCAGTTATATCAATAGAACATTGGTATAACTCGCTCGTTCACAACTCATCTAATCATTCGGGGTACTCAGTTGATGACTCGCTTGAAAAAATATGTTAAAAGTTTTTGAATTGGTATTTTGAGTTTTTGACGCTATGTTATAATTTGAGAGGTATATGGTTTAATGATGTTATTAACTTGTTATATGAACTTTGTGTAACAATATATGAAATGATTCAAATTAAGGAAAAAAAAGTCTGATCAACAAGCCATTAGTCGGATACAAGGCAAACACGAGCTCAACTTTCAAGGTAGCTTGAAGATTACGAGTTGAGTGAGCTTGGTTTTTATTGATGTGATCTCGAGCCAATGTTCATTCTACTCGGCTCACTCGTTGAACAATCCTAATTGGCACTCCACTTTTTAAAATAAAAAAAATCGTTTAAAAAGAAAATGTGTATTTGACACTTTGACCTGACCACATTACTCGTCCATTTTGCCACCTCAATCTAGTACTGAGTAATGCCATGCTTTTGAATAAAGGTTGATTATATGCATCTATAATCACACGTTATGTTAACGGTTAATCAATTATGAAGATTCGTAGGTATGTTTATAACGACGTGATAAAGCGACCAGATTTTCAGAAACACTTTGATTGTTCAGGCATTCAGGTCAGTACAGTAACTTGATGAAGTTTATTATCTTCTTCCATGTTATCTTATTATGTATGAGCAAAGATAAACAAGTTATGAGTGCAGGGTTATGTAACAAACAAGAACAAGGTGTTGTTCTTGAAGCGAAGGAACGAAAGTCAGCAAGTAAAAGAACAACAGCAAAACACAAAGGATCACAGGTGCAATATCTGCAATCAGACTTTAATAGACGCTTCTTTCTGCAGTATCCAATGCAAGGTAATCTAGTTTTATCTTTTACATACGTTACTATGATACGATTTACGTTGTGTTTTATCTCAAACGGGTCAAAAGTCGACCAAATTATTTCTTGATTTCTTCTAGTTTGTCTGTCTAATTTTCTTTTCTCTTATCTATTTGTTCAAAATTTTCAGGTTTTTGCAATAACTGAAAACGCAGAAGAGCCTGCAGTTGATGACAACGGGTTACATAACGCAGCTGCAAAACCTATCGTAACACCTTCCAAGATTAAAAGACGAAAAGGGATTCCGTATAGGGCACCATTTTTTTGAACAATGTAATTCCTAATAGATGATAAACGAGTGCTCTACGTTATGCCTAGCGCAGATTTGATCTCTTGGATTGTTTATTTGATTCGTGTTTCGACTCACATTGCTAGCCTATCATTTTTCTTTCGTATCATCTTATACGCTGTTTCTAAGGGCACATTAGTGAGCATGGCTTTAAGACACAAAAGCATTTATCCGCTAAAGGTTTCATATTTTTAATATGTTATAACTTATTTCTGAAGGGAGATAATCAAACATGTTCCAATTTTCCCCAATTTGAATTTGACCTAAAACCTATGATCAAACAATATTCCTGATGATTCTTGATCACAACTGATCAAAGGCAAAACTTATGAACAACATCAAACAAATCTATATCGATTTCAACAAATTAAAATGAAAAGACCTTAAGAAATTACTGTCACAAAATGAGATTCCAGTTGTAAAACGAAACGGAACAAATAGAGAAATTCTTCAAGCTCAAACACACAGACATTCAAGAACAAAAATAATCTGCCAAATGATTAAATCTGCAGACCTAAAACTAGACTAACAAGACAAGATGAAGATGAAACATATAAAAAAGATTGTTGAAACTAAAGACATAGATGACCAATATAACGACTAGAAGTAGATGACAATCATCGAATCATTAGGCTGGTGAACATCAAGAACTGATCGAAAACCCAAAAAAACAATGATTTCCTAATTTTTGTATTTTTCATTCAGTTCTTCTTTTCCAACTCAATATCATCCATTTTATGCAAGAAACAAAGTACACATTAGAGACAAAACTACCAATATGTTTGTTGTTGAATTGTACTAAACATATATTTCAACAATTACTCGCAGAAATGAAATGAAAATTGACTTGCAATCTGCAAATTTGGAATGAAGAATTCAAACATCAAATTTTCAATCTGCAACTTCAGAGCGAAATAGACAGAGGTAGGGCTACAATCACCAAGCATTCAAAACATCAACTTCGCAACCTGCTACCTATATTTTTCTTATCTTATGAAGTTGAATTTACAACAATATTTGTCACTTATTAACTCATATGTTTTGTAGGCCACTTGTAACAATTTAAAACCCCTAAATTTTATCTTCTCACTCCTCTCTCCTAATAATTATCATATTAACTACAAATGATATTATTTAAATTTTTTTATATCAAAAATATTTTTTATTAAATTAAAAAAAGATTCTACAAATGCAATTTGTAAAGAAGTAATTTTTTTATAAAATAAGATTTTTTTTTTAAAAAATATCAAACTTTTAGAAACCACACGATTTAATTGTTTAAACTAACTTTTTTTTAGAAAAACACAAAAAAATTAAACGAAAGGTTAAAAAATGATATTGTTCTCTTATCACTCGTACGTTATGTCAATCAAATCTTATATCAAAATATCGTTTTATAATTCATTAATTATTATTAATTACTATTTAATATTTATTTATTTAATCCGTGTAATACACGAGATACTAATATAGTGTTATATCAACTAAAGTTACGTTAATCTTTTGTTAATGATATTTTGAACTTTAATTAGTTTTTACTTAATCATTCTTTTACCAACATATTTTTTATCTCCTTTTCTTTTCTTTTCTTCTTTTTCTTATATTATTATGGTGGAGGGATACATTTTTTTACATCCCAATCTTAGTAACTCTAAATTTTCTTTCTTTTTTTTGGTTTCATTACACTATATCGGGACAATGTTGCCTTTCACGTTGTTTGGTGTTGACGCATCTTTCGCCTCCGCACGTTATGTTTGCCGCATGTTATCTATTCTTTGTGCATTTGTCTTCCTGTCTGTCAGCGATTGTTTTGGTTTTGTTTTGATTTTGAACCGATGTGTCTTCGGGTTTGGTGAGTTTTTTGAAATTTGATTGTCTTTTGTTTGTGGTCTGCTAGGTAGAGGTGTACAAACCGATTTTTTCCTCAAAATGTTTCAGTTTTTAAACAGACCGTTTTTTTCGTTATGTTATCAAAGCGGTTTTTTTCCAAACCGGTTCGGTTTATAAACCGGTTTTTCTAACTGAATACTCAAACCCCTCAAACCAGTTTGTGATTTTGAAACTGTGTTTTTTAACCGGTTTTTTCCAGTTTGATTGGATTTTATTTTTGAACTGGTCTTAAAATCGATTTTGAATGTCGGGCTACCAAATCGACGCTTCGAATTTTACTGGAACCGGTTTGGCTAAAATCGTTGTTGTAAATTTTTTGGCCGGTTTTCTTTCCGAAGAAGGTTTTTTAACCACATCTACAGTTAGGTAGGCCGTTGTTTGTAGCGGATATAGTTCTTATACCTCAGTTCTTTGCATGTATTTCGATACTACTTGAAAATTTTTCCATTAATAAAAAATAAACAAGACTAAATAAAAATAACATTTCATTTCCTAAGTCCATCCACAACATTGTGACATTTTAAGTTTTTGGTCCTTTAAAATCAGTTAATTGATCTAGAACCTAAAAGTAAACAAGTTATATAACAAAATAAGCAAGTTAAATATAATAAAAAAACAGGTTATATATAAAAAAATAAACATGTCCATATTGATTTCAAATGTAATACTGAATAAATGATTTATTACTGTTGTATTTTCTAGAGTACAATGGACCTAAGATTTATACACAAGTGCATGACTATAAAAAGGAAAGTCTATGGCTGTAGAATGGCTGGCAACGGCTCCTTTGAGCAAGCTATCAAAACAAGAAAAAAGGAAATGATGTGATGCTGATCCTTGATTTTATTTCTTTACTTTTTCTTCATTCTTCTAACACTCCCCCTCAAGTTGAGTGGTGGGATCTCCAATGCTCAACTTGCTAAGGCAATAGTTTAGTATCTTCTCGTTGACCGCTTTCGTTAAGATGTCTGCTAGTTGATCTTCTGATTTTACAAATGGTAGCTCTATTACTCCGGCTTCTATTTTTTCCTTGATGAAGTGTCTATCAACTTCCACATGTTTTGTTCGATCGTGTTGAACTGGGTTTTCTGAAATTTGTATTGCTGCTTTGTTATCACATATGATCTTACTAACTTTAGTTTGAGTAAGTCCGATTTCTGTCAGAAGTTTTTGTATCCATAGAAGCTCTGCTAGACCTCGTGCGATTCCTCTGAACTCTGCTTCGGCGCTTGATAATGCTACAACTTTCTGTTTTTTACTTTTCCAAGTGACCAGGTTTCCACCGACGAGCGTAAAGTATCCCGATGTTGATCTTCGATCGCCTTTGTCTCCTGCCCAATCTGCATCTGTGTATACGTGAATATTTAAATGTTTGTTTTGTTGGAAGAGAACTCCATGCCCTGCTGTTCCTTTGAGATATCTCAGAATCCTCCATACTGCTTCCATGTGATCTTTTTGAGGTTGATGCATAAATTGACTGACCACTCCAACTGCATATGCGATATCAGGTCGGGTGTGAGAAAGGTATATTAACTTTCCTACCAAGCGTTGGTATCTTTCTTTATCTGCAGGTTCCGACCCTTCTGTCATACATAGTTTATGATTGGCAATTATTGGTGTGTTAGCTGGTTTGCAGTCCATCATCCCTGTTTCTGCAAGGAGATCAAGCACATACTTCTTCTGACATATGAAGATTCCTTTTCTAGACCTTAGTACCTCAATTCCAAGGAAGTACTTGAGCCTTCCTAAGTCCTTCATTTCAAATTCTTTGAACAATTTGCCTTTAGTTTCTTCATTTCTTCCTCGTCATTTCCTGTAATAATCATGTCATCAACATATATAATTAAACAAGTTACAAGTTTACCTCGCCTTTTAAGGAATAGAGTATGATCGGAGTTTGCTTTGTTGAAATCCATATCTTCTCATTGCAAGGGTGAATTTTCCAAACCACACTCGGGGAGATTGTTTGAGACCATAGATAGTTTTTTTCAGTCGACATACTTCCTTTGTGCTGGGGTTTTCTGCAAATCCAGGTGGGACGTCCATGTAAACTTCTTCTTCTAATTCTCCATGTAGAGAAGGCGTACTTAACATCAAACTGGTGGAGAGGCCATCCTTCATTTGCAGCAACTGAGAAGAGAAACCCGTATCGTGTCCATTTTTGCTACAGGGAAGAATGTCTCTAAGTAGTCAATCCCATACGTCTGAGTATACCCCTTTGCAACAAGTCGTGCTTTGTATCTTTCAATAGTACCATCTGACTTGTGTTTAATTGTGAAGACCCATCGGCACCCTACTGGCTTCTTTCTTGTTGGGAGAACACACTTCTCCATGTGTTGTTCTTTATTAATGCCTTCATTTCAGCTTCCATAGCCTCCTTCCAGTTCTTTGATTGTAAGGCTTCTTCTACAGAGTTTGGATTTTTTCGGTATATAAGGAAGTAACAAAAGCTTTAGCTTCTGTAGACAAATTTCCCTCGGCTGCTTTTGCTATAGGGTACCTTGAGGATCCATTTTTCTTTTCTGGAGAGTACCGCTTCGGTGGAACTCCTCTGTTTATTCTTGGAGGGAGGTTGTATCTGTCGGTAGTTTCTTCTTCAGTTTCTTCTTGACTTGGTTCACTTGACGTTTCTTGATGGATGGTTTCTTCCTGATTGCCCTGTTCTAATTCTACCTCAATATCGTCAGAAACATTAGTATTAGGAGATTCATTACCTTGAGTGTCCTCGTTTGATTGAGGGTCGGACATCGGCGTGGGAGGATCTTGATTGGTGGCACTGTCTGTCGAGGTATTGGATTGGTAGGATTGGTAGGATCGTTGTGATTCAGTTGGGGTACTGTGGCTAACTTTTTCTATTGATGGTACCCATTTCATCCAACTCAATGTGTTATCATGAGTATAATTCTCCCCCTCACCATTGTGTTGGGTGTTATAAAAAAATTCAGTTTCTAGAAAGTCACTGTTCATGGTTGTGTACATGTGACGTTTCCATCGGACTATAGCACCAGATATCCTTTTTGGTTGGCACCATAGCCTACAAACACACATTTTTCGGCACAAGGATCGAGCTTGGTCCGATCTGTTTTTGGTATGTGAACAAAGACAGAACATCCAAATATTCGTGGTTGAAGTGTAAGAGGTGGTGGGAGTTTAAAGAATTCTGATAGAGTCTGGCTTGGTGTTCGTAAGTTGAGTGCTTTAGTGGGAAGACGGTTAATAAGATACGTGGCAGTCGAGAGAGCTTCCGGCCAGAAATGCTTAGGGACTTGAGATTCAATGATAAGGGCCCGTGTCATTTCTAAAAGAAGTCGATTTTTTCTTTCAACAACACCGTTTTGTTCCGGTGTATGTGGGCAGGAAGTTTGGTGTATTATTCCTTTAGTTTGACAAAATAGTTTCATCTGAGTGTTTAAAAACTCCCCCTCGTTATCAGTCCGAAGGATTTGAATATTGGTTTTAAATTGAGTTTGTACCATTGCATAAAACATACTAAATTTATCAAAGACTTCGGATTTGTGTTTTAGAAAATAGATCCAAGTCATACGAGTGCAATCATCTACAAAAAGAACAAAAAAACGAAAATGTTGACCTCCGACAACTTCTACCGGTCCCTAAACGTCAGAATGAACGAGGGACAAAGGTGAGTTAACTTTGGTGTTGTTTGGTTTGTACGTATGTCTATGACTTTTAGCTAAAACACAAGTCTCGCAATTTAATATTTTATTGGAAGGAAATAATTTTGGAAATAAGAGATTTAAATAACCAGTTGATGGATGCCCTAATCTTCTATGCCATAACCAAGCTTCTCTGTCATTAGTCCCGTGAGCTAACATCACAGTTCCATGTTGAGTCACTTCGTCTACATAATACAATCCTTGACGTTCAGTGCCACGCCCAATAATCGCCCCCGTCCGGATGTCCTGTAGAATACAAAAAGTAGGATGCATTAATACAGAACAATTCAATTCTTTGGTGACATGACTTATAGACAATAATTTATGTGATAAAGAAGGTACATAAAGACAATTTGATAGTTTTAGAGTTGGTGAGATTTCAATGGTTCCCCCTCCTTTTACGGGAATAACTCCACCATTTGCAGTTTTAATATGATCAATTTTCGGTGTTGATCTTGACACGATATCTGACAAATCAAAGGTCATGGTGTCGGTTGCACCATAATCAAAAATCCATGAATTCTCAGTTTTTTCACAAGTTTTAGCCATATTTACTTGTCCGTATTTAAAAACATTATTATCTTGAGAGAAGTTTTTGTCATTTTTAAAAGACATATTTGCAAATTCAAAAGTTGAGGGGGTGTTTCTGATTGTTTTGAAATTAGTGGGAGAACATTGGGGATTTATATGAGAAAAAGAGGGGCTTGAGAGTTCATTCTCAACCCCTTTACCTCTACCGGTTTCATGCCCTAGGGCACCACTGCCCATGCGGCCGCCGCCTCCGCCGGAGCCGCCGATGTCGTTGCTGAAACCGCCGGAGCCGCCGATGTCGCTGCTGTTGCTGGTGACCTCCGGATTGCCCACGGCTGCGGCTGCCTTCCCCCTTCCTTGTTGTTTCTTTTGTGGCCATCGTTCCACCATTCGGGAAATCCGACGATCTTGAAACATTGTTCTTTTGTATGTCTTGACATACCACAATGGCTGCATTTCAGTTTTGTTTTGTCTATCCGGGATGATGATCCACTGCTCAGGCCGCCACTTGAGCTGCTACTCGAGCCCTTGTAACCGGTCCGCCCCTTCGACAGAAATCCGAGCCCCTCCTGCTCGTGTGACCCATTGGCAACGAGACCTGCCGCCACTCCGTTCTGTGGAAGAGATGTGTCTTTGGTTGCACCAAGGATTCCTTGGTGTGCCATCTCTTTCCGAACGGCTGCATAGGCTCCCTCGGCAGAGGGTAGCGGGTCCCACCTTAGGATTTCTCGTTTGATAACATCGTATTGTCGGTCAAGGGCATTGAGGAATTGAAAGAGCTTTTGTTCTGACCGAATCTTGTTGTAGGCTGCAATGTCGACTGCGCAGGTCATTGGGTTGGGGTCTCTCCTTTCTATCTCCCCCCAAACACCTTGCATAATGATCCAGAAGTCTTCTAGAGGTGACCCGTTCTGCTTGATCCCATTTGCCTTAACATGTAAGTCAAATGTTTGTAGTTTATCTTTACCACTGCTATACGTGACCACCAACGCATCCCACAAAGTTTTGGTTGTTGGGAACTCGGTTAAATTACTTGCTAGGGCTGGTTCAATATTTTGGATCAGCCAAGAGAACACGACAAGGTCGTCTTGTTCCCATTGTTCATAATTTTCGTTTGTTGGATCTGGTGGTGTTGGGTTTCCTGACAGATGGCTCAAAAGGTTTTTTGATTTGCCTCCAATGGCTACTCGAATCATTCGAGCCCATAAGGCGTAATTCTGGCTGTTCAGTTTTATACTGATCTTGAGGCTATCGGAAAGGCTCTGTTTTGGGGTTTGGTTTTGGCTATTGAGGCTGGTTTTGAGGAGATTGGTGATCTGTAATGCAAGATCATCATTGTTGGTGGTTTTTTGACTGCCCTCCTCGGCCATGGTGGTTGTAAAAGGTTGAGAAAGGTAAATGATGAGTAGAATCCGAGCAGGTTGATCCTTGGATCAGAAACATTGCTCTGATACCATGATTTTAAATGTAATACTGAATAAATGATTTATTACTGTTGTATTTTCTAGAGTACAATGGACCTAAGATTTATACACAAGTGCATGACTATAAAAAGGAAAGTCTATGGCTGTAGAATGGCTGGCAACGGCTCCTTTGAGCAAGCTGTCAAAACAAGAAAAAAGGAAATGATGTGATGCTGATCCTTGATTTTATTTCTTTACTTTTTCTTCATTCTTCTAACACATATAAAAAAAACTCTTTAAAAATCAAGTTCCTCGTTAATTGCTGAGGTTTGGGTCTCTGAAACAAAATATTCATGCTTTCGCTATCTATTGATCCAAAGTTTTGCTTTCATATTTTAATTTTTCCATTCTCTTGTGGAGGTGTGGCACCTCTTCCTCCGATTCTTCATTTTCTTGAGTGTGTAGCACGAATGCGTCATTTGAACTGGCTTGAAAGTTGTCGGGTTTACGACATTGTCTAAAGTCTCGTTGATCTTTCGATTATTGAAATCATTTTATATGTTGTGAGAACTTGAAATGCCCAATTTGGTTATATTGGAGTAAACATATGCACAAATGAGCTGTAGTGAATGAGAGTCTTCTAAGTGTGGGAGGAGAGAAAGCGTGTGTGATGATGTGTATATTGTGGTTTAAAAGGTTATACATTTAGTGAATGAGTTAAGTCACTTAAATAATGAGTATTTTTATCTTTAGATGAGAATTGACTAAGAGTTATTGAAAGATTAATAAAAAAGAATACGCCTACATGAAATGAATGAGTTGACTCGCTTGAATGACGACATATTTTCCAGCTAATCAAAACGAGTCGTGAACAACTAGACTCCAGCATAGTGTCGTGGCTTTTGGTACGGGTCGACTCAAAGCAAAGTGGGGTGTTACACAGTTACCACACGAAAATAAAACTATAAAGTAAAGTGTACTTGAAGATTTATTGAATATGATGTGAAAAGACAATTTATTAACGTACATAGCTGAAGACATGTTGCATGTCTAAAGGACTTGATTTCACATATGCACATTTATTAGTATAGTTAATATTTTTTTGCCGGATCATTGAGTATGATTCAACCAAGGTTTAGGATATACGCATACCAAATGTAATACGGACGCCGTATGACTTTTATACGGCCCGTAATGCAAAAGGTAATTCAAACAATTTTGTCCCGACGACCTGTTATGCATGTAAGGGGCTGTTAAAAGATGCACGTAATGAACCTCTCGAGGCGTGACCGTATTACTTAATGATTCGTATATATTGTCTCTTACGAACCGTTTAATTTTTCTAAAAACAATGATGTGCAATATTTATTACTTGGTATTCGTGTTTTTATGTTTTTATAATAACATGACGAGAAATACTATACCTGGAAAAACATGTATAAATTATTTGATGTGATTTATGATCCTATATAAACGAATATATGTTATTTGTTTTGTCAGGTGAGTTTGAAACGAGATAAATAAAATGTCTTCTTCGGAAGTTATAGAAGGCGTCAGAATGAGTTATCTTCTAACACACGTGTTATTGTTGAAATCTTTTCAGAACCAATAGATAATCATTATTGGCAAAATGACAAGAAATAGTCTTGAAATATTATATTATTTTTGCGCAACGAAGATGCTTAGTCATTTAGGGTGCATTACATAAGTGTTGTGGATCTCAACTTAGATTTTTGAGGTGGCCTACTAGGAAACATGGCTTTATGTTTAAATGTAAGATTTTAAATGTATAATTATCAGATTCGTTTTTTAAAATTATAAAAATGTTCTTCTTATTTTGCAGCATGTTTCGGGATGTACAGATAGACTGATTATCTGGCAATTAGAAGAAATACAAAGAATATACGAGTTGTGGTTTATGATCGTTAGATGATTCTCCTATTTGTGTGAGTTAACTTAATACACATGGGAACCAATAATGGTGATGAATATGCAGACGTGAGCACCGAACTATTTCCTCCGTTATGGGAAGTCGAAATGGTGATGTTATTGTCATGTTATCTATTTTTAAACCATATAATAAAATATAATTGTGATTTAATTTTTTTTTTGAAATTGTACATATCAATCACTGTTGATGATGAAAACTAGTATATTTTTTAGATTTGTATGGAGTCACTATTCATCGTAATGTTCAGAAGATTGTGGTGCAATTTGAAACATATTTCTTATATTTTATTGCACGTATAAGTTGTTGGCAACACTTTAGACAAGAAGAAATTGTTGAATTAGTAGTGTTCGGTGAAACTATATGGCCGTCTAACGAGGATCATATTGGTCAAGACTAAGGAGTTGTAATTTGTAAGTTATTACATAGGATGATACAAAATAGATATACATATTGGCAAGAAGTTAATTTACAAGATGTTATTCAATTCTGTAGGATGGTTCAAAACATATCTAAGTTGTTCAAACACCCATATGAAATTGACTTCACACTCAAAATCAATACATGCATGAACAATAGAAAATGACTTTAGGGTTGATGTCACACCGACCATTTAAACAAATGACATTTTATACATGGTTTCACATGTCGCGACTATTATCAATAAATGTGGGTAGGTGCGCTATATAGTGTAAGACGTGGGTTGGATAAAAAAACTCCACCTACTGTATTTGTGGGTTCATATATGTGATGGGTATAAATATATTTATGTTGTTAAGTATAAAGAAACAAACCTAATTAGAGTTTCGCTGATTCTGCTTGACTTTTTGATTTTTGTGCGGACATTATATACAGTTCTTAGGTCGGACACGTTGTTGGGATTCTATTCCCTTAATGTCCCTAGAAAGTTACGAGGCTCAATATTTTGATCTCTTAGTTTCTTTACCATACCAAGCTCTTTTTTAATGAGTCTCATTCCGTATGTATGCCCCTTGAGATGTTCGTCAAGTTCGTGGTTATGTGTATCATCTACAATAACTATTATCCAACCATTTTTTTAATTCGTACTTCATCTCTAATTGGAATTATTGACAATTTATTCTTCTTGTGCCCATTTTTTAAATGTGAGTGTTCTTTTGAATACTCCACTGTGATAACATTGTAATCATATTCACGACCAAACCACTTGTATTTCTTTTGGATCGTTTTGTGACAAGATGATAAATATTTCTCGACCGATATTAGTTGTTCAATAAACCAATTCGTCACGAGATGAAAAAACCTAACAGTTTTAAATAGTATAATTAGCTATTAGTAAATATAAGAAAAAGTAAAAATAACTTAGGTAGTAACCTGATTCATGGCGTATAACACTTTCTTTTTAGAACCATCATCGTCGTTATCCCTGCTACTATCACCGCCATCATCGCTATCGTCATCATCGTCATAGTTGGACGCATATTGTCCATAATTGTTACAACCCTTGTCACCGTAATAGCTATAACTCTCTCGTCGCCATAATAGTTAGAATCAGAGTCGAATAAATAGTTGATATCCTATATTGACATCGTTAACGTGATGTTTTTTTATCATGTAAAGAAATGAAATGAATATAAAATTTATCGATTAAATGAATTAATAAATAACGGTTTTTATAGATATGATAAAAAAATATTAATATCGAGGAATATTACATCGTATTAACTAATGTAATAAATATAAAATTACATCGTAATCGATGAATATTACATCGTATCAATTAAATAAAATTATAAATAGAAATTTCAAACAGCCCGTGTCAGGCTTAACATGCCAGAAAGAAATCATTTTACGGCATGTGACGCATGTCACAGGCCGTAAAATAATATATTATGAACTCGTTTACAGTCTGTAAAGATCTTGAATGACTTATGGGTTTTTGTTGTAGATCGAATTGGTCGAAGAATACGGACCGTGAAAGCCCTTATGGGTCATATCAATGGTGCCCGAATATCCCACTAGGTGTATTTATAATAGACTCCTTCCACCAAATAAAGGATTAGATGTGTGCTTTTGGTAAAATCGGGTGCAATGTTGGTGTTTGGTGGATGAGAAAGAAGATTCTTGTAGCTAAGACTAGATCATGGTGGGGAGTAACATGTTAGTACTTCGTACATTGGTAGTACGTACCAATATGCCAAATTAGTTTTCTTTTTGAAATCTCGAGGAATACTATAAGTCCGGCCATCGATACCTTACGAATACACACAACACTAGTGAACCTTGTCTGCCCATCATTACAAGGGAAACCCACCACTAAAGACACACTTTAGTAAACTTCCTGGCTCACATGAAACATATTGCATCAAATTATACTTGAACCTATAGCCTTCATATTAGAAAGCCATATGATACCTTTTCTCAAATGAATTTATCTAGGGGCATAGGCGTATGCCATAATAGTTAAGATATAAAATGTTATCTAACTCATAAACTATTAGTATAACGATATGATATTCATCCCTCATAAAAAGTAAATTAAAATCTTTGTAGATGCAACGTTAGATAGAATAAGTGTTGTAAAAGTTGTTCTAAAAATATAAAAATTCATCGTAATATATATAATAGAGACCATATTTGTAACTGGTTTGCGACCATCAGATCTGTGGCTAGTTTATGATTACCGGAGTTGCCAACAAGATTGTATTTTTGCAACCAGTTTGCGACCGTTAGATTTGAGAGTCGTTTGTGACAATCATGTTCGCACTGTATTTTCGCTTAGCTAGGTTCTCCCTTTTGTCAGTTTCCAGTGGAGACTCTAACGTCTACGTTCAATGCTTTTGACTCTACTTCAACTTGATGACATCCTACATATCGAATATGTTAACTCTTTATTCACTTAGTCGAACCAACCATCGTCTTCAACTTCAACAAGTCTGAAATATCACAAGATGTTATTTAAAAAAAAGCGTAAATCATGATTTGTGGTTCCAACGTATTTCAAATATTTCTGGATTATATTTGAGCTTAATTTAAACTTCGTCTTTAATTTTGTAACCTCCTAAAAGGGTTTGATAAAAATTTCGGGAACTCGTTTAGAAACACATAATATTATAACAAGGGTGTACAGATATAAATATCAGCGAAAGGTAGTATTTGGTTCTCAAACAATAATTTTACTTTTATCATGATGAATAATTGTTACATCCAACTTTAGTTGTTCCACTCTCACCTTTTTTTTTAATTTTTTTGGTAGTTTATTCTCATTTACGTTCATATATTTAGAGATATTTGCTAATCACTATTATTGGTAGTCAAAGTTTGGTTATTGAATTTTAATAATCTCAAGTTTTATTTATTAGTCGGGATTAATCTCAACTCAGTAAATATTTACAGATACTTTAAACTTTAAGTTTATTTTTCTCCAACGATCCTTTACTAACTGAGAGTTAACCTCGTTAGTTTTTTATGACATTGACTGTTTTTGTCGCTAAAATACTAAATAGAAAGCTGAAATCTATCATCAGGTCCATCAATTTAATACTTCTGCACCCAAAGCTGTCAATCTCCACCTTCTGATTTGAACCACCGAACTCATTGGAGGTAGATTCAGGTGATGATGGATGTTAGACAATAGAATACAAACCTAATTAAGACTAGACGATATTAGAGTTAAAAATAGCTCAAAGTTGGTCTCATTTTATATATAAAACTAACGGAGGTTAACTCTCAGTTAGTAAGAGATCATTAAAGGAAAATAAATTCAAAGTTAGGAGTATGTAAATATTTCCTGAGTTGGGATTAATCCCGTCCAATAAATAAAAATTATGATTATTAATTAAATGTTTAACAAATGTTCTTTTGACATAGAGGAATCATATGAACTCTTATTGATAAGATTATGACTCGACTAGCTTGATAGTTAATAATTTGTTAGAATTTATAAAAGTCTGTTTCTCAGTACTGAAGGCATTGACATGTCCTTTAGTTGTTGTGTAGTGAATTGTACAAAATAATATTTAATATAATCTTACAATGATAAAAAAAAGAAGATGTACATGTACATAAAAAATTATTTAATATGATGTGAAAAGACGATTTAATTACGTACAACTAAAGACATGTTGCATGTCTCAAGACTTTAACTTGATTTAACGTGTTATATTTCTGTATAAGAATTAAGAAACTTTATAATTAATATTCTTTGAGATTATTAAGTGTGAATCCCACAAAATGAAGGACCAATTGTGTGCTTTCGGTATCATGAAATAAAAATATCTCGTTATATTAAAGTATTACACCATTCTTATTCTTAAATATGTCATCTTCAAATTCAAACAATCGTTCGACATCGAATACAAAGAATTTTTTATAATTGAAGGCTTATGAAATTTGACTTCACAACAAAACTATTGTTTGATAATGAACTCACTTTAAAATTAAAAGGATATATAAGATGTGACATAATCTACAAACGGCTATTTGATGTGACAATCAAACAACCATTTGTCCTTAAAAATTCGCATTTCATGTCTATAAACGATCATTTTCATGTGGTGTAGGGTATCGTTGATGCCAGTAAAATAGATCGATGCTAGATTGTGGTTAGGATTACAATGTTAGTAGTATCTACATGTTATTATAAAACATGTGAAAAAATTGTTTTGATTAGACACAATAAATATGACAGACGTTATTTCAATTTTCTACAAGACAAAGCCGTTAATGAGGTGCGACACATGTTTTACATAATATAGTACCAATAATGTTTACATACAAGTTTTACATAATATAGTTCCAATGTTTACACGCACATACAATGAAATTAAAAAAAAAGCGATAGAAATCTTAGAAATACCGGCAAGAAATCCAAGCTATTGATTTATAAAATAAAAAGATATGATCGTGCCAAGTTATGGCGGAAAATTTATAGTGTGGAAGGTAGAACAAGAATAACTTATTATGGTTAACATTTGTTTTAAGTTCCTCTATCTTCTAAAGGCTCGTATTTTTATGCGTAACTATTTTAAGAAAATGAACCATGAAATGAAGCTTTTATTTTCTTTGTAAGATGACTATCATATTGTTATATTTGTTTTATTAAATCAAGAAATAAACTATTTTAAGGCTCGTATTTTTATGCGTAACTGTTTTTATCCAAGCAAGGTGTTTTAGACCTGGACGGTATTAACACATGACATTTTAAGTTTTTACATTCCATTTCCCATCTTGACACCAAGGTGGAAGGGTTACTATCACAACACTTAGCACACTAATCATAAACTCTCCAATTAAATTTTCATGTCACACTACACCATACATTTAAATTTTATAATTACGATGTTGTCACACAATACCACACTACGCTAATACACCACACACACAAAAGCAATGGACAAATGAGAGCAATGTCACGACGAGTATATGCCTTGAAAAAGGGAAAATGCGGCGTGAAGGATTCCGCTCGGTGTAGCGTTGGTGCCTCTACCACCCTTAACATGACGATTTAGATTTGATATGGTGTTTTACCTTTGATGTCAAATTTCTAACATAGGGTGTAGTTTGGCCATAGTGTTTTGCTTTTCAGCATGTCATTTTCACTTACAACATGGTGCTTTGCCTTTAATTTTTGGTGTGCTCGGCTTCTTTCGCCATTCTCTTTTAGATGCCATCAATATGTCCTCTTGGACACGTGTCACCTCACCTTCTACTGTCTTCCTACAATTAATTAACGCCTCTTTCCTTTCTCTTCCCTAAATTACATTTAACATATTTTGTACACATATAAATTTAAACATGTTTTAAAATTTATTATATGTATAATGCATGTAATTAACATATCAAAACTCTTATATTGTATTATCTATTACTATTAAAAGCTTTGGTCATTGGGTTTTTTTTTGTTGTTTTGTAGTGTTTTTTTTGTTTTGCATGTGTGTTTTTATAGAGTTTGTTTTGGGTGTGAGTTCGAGGTTTGGGGGTGCTGTTTTTCTTGTGAGTTTTTGGTGTCTGCACACGTCTCTTTGATGTGTATTTCGATTATGTTTGTTTATAGGGTTCGTTGGCGTTGTCTTTCTCCGGGCCCCTACTTTCTTTCTTTCGTTATTGACACCCTGACAATCATCGCTATTAAGATTTGGATTTTCCTTTTGTTTGTTTTTTTGGGCTTTGATTTTTGTTGGTTTTTCTATTTTGGATTGTGTCGCCTTATTGCGGCTTTGATTTTCTTCTGTTTTGTGTATGGTGTTGGGCTTTGATTTAGTTTTAGGTTCTGAATGTTCTTGTGTATTATGGATTTAGGGTTTTGGTGTGTTTTACTTTGTGTATTTTGTTGATTTTATGGTTTCGAACCTTCATTTTGATTTTGTTTTGGGTTTAGGTTTACATTAAAACACGCATAGCTGCGGCAACGCGAGGCACCAAAACCTAGTTGTAACAATAATGATAGAATTCTAGTTGAAATTATGATTTTAATTTTTTTATAAGTTCTTTTAAATTTTGCATGTTCTCATTCGATAAAATAAACACTATAAATATACATATCTATTGTCACACCCCGACCGACGACGGAATCATCGGGGCGGACGAATGGGAGACGATTGCTCATAGCACATGGAACTAATTAAGTTGAAATAATATTAAATGTCATTATCCATTAAACATTACAAGACAAATAAAATAATAACATAACAATCAAGATACAACCAATAACATAAGTCTTTCAATTAGTCTAGGTCCAAGTCCTATATGAGCACGAAGAGATCTTCAAGTATCAAACCTGAAACATGTTAAAAATAAAGGGTCAACTTTGAAAGTTGGTGAGTTCCCATGGTTTAAACACACGCATATATGTATATATATAAAAGAGTTACAAGTAGCAATTCATGTCCATGGTTACAAGTTAGCAAGCTTATAGAACACATACAGTTACAACCAAACCTCGACTTGATTACAAGTATATAAGATTGGCTAAGTGTATTTGGTTCCCATGATGAACAAGCATACGTCATCAGGAGTCGGCAATACATCGACTTTAGCACCAAATAGGCTTGTCAGGCCCAAAGATCTAAGACGTCGCCAGGCTAGCAATAGTTAATGATTGTAAACAAGATATGTATCTCATATAAGACTTACAATAATACAAATAACCATGACAAAAAGGTAAAGATGAATTGCATGTGCATTTATAAGTATCAAGATGTTTACAAGTGTAAGTTTATAAGGTTAACATGTTTCACCCCAAAAGGTGTGAAATAAAGTAAAAAGAGGCATGGGGAAACTCACATGGAAAACTCACAAGTATAGTGATGGTTGTAGAGTACATAAGAAAACTTGGATGTCAAGAGTCAAATGTGATGTCCTAAATGATAAAAAAACAATAAATTGAGGTTGGAATTCATTACAAGAAGTTAGGACGTTTGGGGAATGCTAAAAAGCGAAAGGTAGATTGAAAAAGGATTATTGCATCAATTTTAGATTCTGGACAGAATGTTTGGTATGTGTTTGAACAGGTTTTAAAAATATAAAACGGTTTCATAAAATTGTAAAAATTTATACTTGACTAGTTCAAAGTCTCCCGGACAACTTTCATTCAGAAACAATTTTATGAAAAGATCTTTAAATAGGTCAAACAAGCAGCACAAGACAGAAGGTGCTGAAATGCGCACTTATCTTGTGAAGGCTATTGTTGAGTCGTCCGATTGAGTTTGAAGACGTATAAACTGTCGTTGAAAAGGTAATTCAATGAACTTAATAATGGAGTCTGCTTTTACTCAAATTTAGTTTGTTATGATCAAGTTATGGTCGATTGAAGTAAGATTATATTCTGTCAAAATTGTAGTAAGGCACTTATGTGCACTTTTAAAATTGTTAATACATGAAACGGGTTAGAACAATTTATTATGTCAATATATGGTATATCAATCTTCATTTTAGTTATAAAAATATTCTAAGTCTTTGGCATAGACATCAGTTAGAAAAATAATCTTGTGGAATAACCGAATGCGGCGGCATAGCCGTCCATATGCAAACAGGATTTTTTGTTTATGTTAGTGTGTTGTTAGCTTGATTTAAGAATGTTAGTTATTGTTATAAGATTAGTGATTATTAAAATGTTAATGATCAAATGATAATTATTAAAATAAATAGATATTTGGTAGAAGAAAGAATAATAGTAAGAACATAAAGTCATGAAAACAATTGGATGTTAGGATGATTAAAATGTATAATATAAAAGCAATAAAAGATTACCTTAGTATTAAGAATTCTTGAAATTTCTTGTAAAATAAAATTCTTCAAATTTATCATAACCAATAGATGAAAGAAAGATATGAGAGTGAGATTTTTTAAAGAATGAGCAAATGAAAAGTGAGGCCTAAGCCTTGCTTTTATACTTGAGGTTAGGAAGAGGTTATGAATGGTGTTAATGGTGATTTATAAGTCTTTTAAAAGGGGGTTATGATTGGAATTTGAAATAAATATAAAATTAAATAATTTAAATAAATAAAAAAATAATTATAATTTAAAATTTAAATTCTTGAAGACTCTAATTTTAACAACTTTTTTTATAAAATATTTATAGACTTTATAAAACCAATTTGAATAATCAATCAAATTATTTATTTGTTAATCTTTATAACTTTTATAAAACTTGTAAACTTTATAATTTTATTATTTATTTTCAATATTTAAAATTCATAATTACTTATAAAACTTTATAAGTTTAATAAAATTCATTTTATAACTTTATAAGTTTTAATAAGTCTTTTCTATTTAGTTATTTGTTGTAGCATGATTAATAAACTTTATAATTTTATGAAAAAGAATTATTTATAAATCAACAAGTTATTATAAGTTGTTTAAATGATAAATTGAATAAATCAATTTAAACTACACGTCTAATCTATATAATTCATTAATATAAATAAAATAAGTTAAATAAAGAAATTCATATCGCAAGAAAGTTTGATTTTAGTTCGGGTTCGGGTTTATAAATTGAAAATGACGGATGTTACAGTCTCCCCTACTTTAAGAAATTTCGTCCCGAAATTTAATCACAAGGGGCTAATTTCAAGGAGACGAGAAAATTTGGATTTCATTTCACGCTCACAAGGGAACTCTTGGAGGCGTTTAAATTCAAAAAAATTAATTATGATGTTTTGCTATGCTTAAGTTTGTTCAATTTCATAATTCATGATTTCATGTGTTTCTTAACAAAGGGTACAATTAGTTTGGAATTTCAATTCATAAACTTTTATATTCCAGATGGTTCAAGACGACTAGGAAGGTTTTATCACGAATACAATACCAAGTTCTAGATCGATACGTAACTCGATTTAACGAACATGAGAAATAAGTTCAAGATATTTTTGGATGGGTTATATCATAAGAGCTTCTCAAGCAATTGTTTACTATTTCGTTGAGGTTTTCAAAGTTTCATTAGTTTAACGTTGATACGAGAATCGTTCTTGTTAAGATTAAAGATTCAATTTAGAAGGAGAGCATCATTGTAATAGGTTTTCAGGATAAGTTTGGTTTAGAGGGGAAGATGTTTAGAAAGCTTTTAAGGGTCATTAAGAAAAATGGCTAATGAGTTTTAAGATCCAAAAAGACAAGATTAAAGATAAAAGGTTTTAAAATAACAAAATGTTTTGAGTGTAACGTTCGGTTTACAAATCAAAGCATTACGTTGACTTATCAAAGTATTATGTCAACTACAACCTTAATGAAGACATGCGTACCTATAAGCGGACACTCACCCCAAGGGTTCCCAGGTAAGGTAAACGGATCCATCGGTTGATTTGGATTTATATGAATACCTTGCCTAGACAGAACACCTCGAGATACAGGCATCCCACTCTTCCAGCATTACATGTTTCAAGTTATAGGACATAGACTTTGTCGAGACTTGAAAACCACGAATAACGATTCAAAAGCACATTTTGAAAACCATTTGATTCAGGCATATAATGCCTTAGAATATGTTTTAAGGTTCGTGTGTGCAAGCATGAACACATAAAGCATATAATCACATAATCAAATATAAACACATAAGGCACATAAAATCCTATCTAAGCATATAAAATACATGAAAGGACTCATGTGTAAGGGTACTTAGTTATAGTCTAGGTCATTCCATTTCTAATAACCTAAATCCCTATAACCATGGCTCTGATACCAATCTGTCACACCCCGACCGACGGCGGAATCATCGGGGCGGACGAATGGGAGACGATTGCTCATAGCACATGGAACTAATTAAGTTGAAATAATATTAAATGTCATTATCCATTAAACATTACAAGACAAGTAAAATAATAACATAACAATCAAGATACAACCAATAACATAAGTCTTTCAATTAGTCTAGATCCAAGTCCTATATGAGCACGAAGAGATCTTCAAGTATCAAACCTGAAACATGTTAAAAATAAAAGGTCAACTTTAAAAGTTGGTGAGTTCCCATGGTTTAAACACACGCATATATGTATATATATAAAAGAGTTACAAGTTGCAATTCATGTCCATGGTTACAAGTTAGCAAGCTTATAGAACACATACAGTTACAACCAAACCTCGACTTGATTACAAGTATATAATATTGGCTAAGTGTATTTGGTTCCCATGATGAACAAGCATACGTCATCAGGAGTCGGCAATACATCGACTTTAGCACCAAATAGGCTTGTTGATGTGAGTGTGTTGAAATGCTATTTTAAGTGTTTAAATGTTGAATATTAAGTCTGATTACTTGTATTTATGCATTTGATCATGTTGAATAGGTTAACTAGGAGTTTGAAGTGATTTTGTAGGTAAAATAACCAAGTTGGAAGCTTGCATGGTGATACAAGGCGTTGGAGGGGTCCAGAAACGAAGATTCAAGATGCAGCAGAAAAGTTTCCACCGTAGCCTACTACAGCCACCGTAGGCTACGCCAGCATCAGCCAAAAAACAGCAGAATACCCTCCAGCGTAGGCTACGTTGGCTGGCGTAGCCTACGCCAGAGCCTCCGGGAAACACCTCTAAAATCGCGTTTTTGTTAGGTTTCACCCACCACTTGCCCCCCATTCGATCTAGGACGATTTGAGACGAATTTTGGGTGTTTCTAGACCTGTGATTCACCATTCTACATCGTTCTAACACCATTCGATCATCCGGGATGCAATTCAACAACGATTTTGAAGATCATTCAAGAACAATGAGCGGCTAAACTTCTCGTGATCTACTTCGGGTAACGGGTTTTGTGTGATTAGGTTCTCGTTTTTGTTAGACTCGCGTTGGGATTGAACTTTAGAACCCTTTAAGTTCTTTTATAAGTTTAACTTGTGTTTTGATTATTTAAACAATTATGTTGGTTGACCTTTATTTGAATATCGTATGGTTGTAGAGTTTTGGTTACTAATTGAATTGGTATTGTGTATTAAGTACCAATCAAATAAGATGTTAAAATGTGTGTTCCTATTCACCTAAACTAGTTAGGGTAAGTAGGGTTGTCGAACCTCGTGGAATTAGTGGTCGGTGTATTGTAACTTGATTTATAAGAAACGATTAACTAAATTATCAAATTACTTAACTATTGCCTCTTGGCTGTAAAAATTGGATTTTGGAATGATTAAAGAATTAACTAAGAAAACAAATTGCAAAGGAACAAACTTGATTAAGAAGACAATTATAAGAAAGAGTAATCCACTTCAGGGTTAAGGTTTGGTTTTCAGTAATTGTTTAGTTCAACTTGGTGGAAGATCCTTAACGGGGATTCTATACGTGTAATGATTAAGTGATAATTGTCACACCCCAACCTTGACGGCGGAAACGTTGAGGAGTGAATAGTTTAAATCAGAAAGACAAAATAAATGACAAGAATGATTCAACACCACAATGAGATGTGAACATTCAATTTGCAATCAAAAGGAAATACGTGGACTTCTCAAGATATGAGGTCAACCATAACCTTATTGAAGGCACGCTTACCTATAAGCGGTCACCCATCTCAAGGGTTTCAAGTCAAATAAACGGATTCAACGGTCGAATCAGTTTACTATTTTCACCTTGCCTAGACATAGTATCCCGAGATGTAGGAATTCCACCTTAAGACATTGCATGACTTCAATTATGGGACACATTTTTAAGAAGATCTGAAAACCATAAGTATCGATTTAGAGTTTTGAAGACCATACGGTTCAGATTCCCAATATCTTTGGATATATTAAGAGTCATGTACACGTTGGTCAAGGTATAGAAATAGTTACATAAAACGCTCAACGTGTAATGGTGTTTAAACGTAAGAGTTGAAATGTAGGATAGGTTCAATATTAGCAGGAACATTATGTATGATAAGAATGAAGAGATACCAGTTCAAGGAATCAAAGATTTTTAAGATACAAAGAGGATGGTTCCATTTGGTAACGCATTACCATTTGGAATCGTTGACACGTCAAGGTAAATTGACCCATTTGCCATAGAGACTTGTGTATGTTTACCATAGTTTATCACTCATCCCAGAAATCCCCAGGTAAGCATAACTGGTCTCACAATGAGATTTATACGATATGCTTGCCTTAGCCCGAAGGCCTTTTGCCAGGAAATCCAGAATACAGGTGTCTATGTGTCACACAAATTTCTTTGGTTTATGAAATCAAAACCTTGATGAGATTTTCATAGGTTAGACATAGAGTCTAAGGAATTGAACCCAGATGATAAGTGTAGATTCCACATGTCGTTGAGAATAGGTTTAGGAAGTTCATTTGTCGGGGAGGGTCAAAGAGTCAAAGTTAAGTTTAGGGAGACAAGTAACTAAGTTTAAGCATACATAAGGCAATCCTATGCTAAGGCATCAAGTTGCACCAAAAGGCATAGCATTATGTAGCATGCAAACAACATGTAAGCACAAAGGTATAAGGATCTTTCTATGAGGTTCATGCAACTATAGTCTAGGTCACCATTTCTAATAACCTAAATCCCTATAGTTATGGGCTCTGATACCAATCTGTCACACCCCAACCTTGACGGCGGAAACGTCGAGGAGTGAGAGTTAAGATCGTTCACAGCCACATAACGCTATTAATAATCCGAATATAATTTAAACATAAGTTTCATTTGTCACATTACAAACATAAGTCTTAAAAGAAATAAAAGCATAACATAGAATGTAACAAATCATTCCATTTTATTTATTTATCTAGGTCCATTCCTAGATGTGCAAGCTTCAAAGTGTAGATATCAAACTTGGGCGTTTCCTGAAACATGTTAAAAATAAAAGGTCAACAATAATGTTGGTGAGCATTCCATAGTTTTTAATACATAGATTATATAAAAGATGGCAATTCAAGTCATAAGTTAGTGAATAAAGTGATTAGGGATGTTATGAACAATGCAACAATCAAACCTCGACAAAGTTTTACAAGTCACAAACGTTTAAAAGTATATACGATCAGCTAAGTGTACTTGAATCAACCAAAGCAGGCTTGTCTTGCCCATAGATCTATGACTTCGCTGGGCTAGCAATAGTTAATGATTGCACATATAACGCCATAACATGGTAACCACGAAAGTTCAACTAACCACAACTTAACAAGATAAATTGCCATAGGTTTACAAGTCTCAAATAAGTTTACAAGTGCAAAGTATAAGTTAACATGTTTCACCCCAAAGTGTGAAAATGAGCAAAAAGGGGTATGGAAATACTCACTTGAAATAATAAGATGATAATAAGAAATTAATAATGCTCCAACGATTCCTTTTTACAAGATACCTAATGTATATATATTCCAAGGTTAGGTTTTAAAGGTAAGATTAACGAATAACGTGAACTAGGGTTTCAATTAGAATTTGGGGGTTTAAATAATTAAATAATAATGAATCGTTTATGTTTTGGTTTAATAAAGATGGTATAAATCAATTAAGACCAAGAATATATTAAAAATGATTCAATAATTTAATTTATTGATTTAATAGAAATTAAGTATAATGTGTGAAAAGAAATAATTAATTTAATAATTAATTATTTAAAACTTTTTGATAAAAATGATTAATTGCATACTTATTAAATGACTTTAAAATCATTTTATAGAGTTTTAAACTTTTTAAATGATTTATTATAAAAGTCTTATAATATCAAGACTCTAAAATAAAAGTAAAGTATAATATTTAATATCAAGCTTTTATATGATTTATATGATTTATTATCAAGACTTTTAAATAAAGTATAACAGAAAGTTATATTGTTATATAAGTTTCAAAAACTTAAATAAAATTTTAAGGAATAACACTATTGACTAATTATATATAACATTTTAAATGTTTTAATGAATAATTAATTATTTAAATAACTATTAAAATAACTATTTGAATAATTATTTATTTAACATGTAGATTTATAATGTTTTAAAATAATCTATATTTGAACCATAATAGGTTTATAACATTTAAATTACATTAAATAATTAATAATGTTTTTATAATCCTTGTTATCCTTAAATAAGTAATTAAATTTAAAATTATAAAATTTTAACACCTTTAAAATTAATTTAATAATTTCTGAAATGTTTTAGTTAACAAATTAATTTTTAATTTGATTTAGTAACATATTAGTATAATTAATGGAATTTAAAAATATATAAAATGGTTTAAAAAAATAAATGCCGAGGGTGGGGTTCGAACCCCCGACCTCGGTTGGGCAAGGGTGATATGTTAACCAGTTGGGCTAGAAGCCCATATCTGGTTGGAAGTTTCTCCAAAATGATTAAGAATGTTTAAAAACCTTAATTGAAAAATCCCCCAATTTACTCAAGAACCATAGAATCGAATTGAGTCAAATTGAACATCAATTCGTGAATGTTGATGGAATCCAACCTAGGGCTTTTGATCCCTAAGCGAAACCGATTATATTAGTGTAAAATACTTACTTGGATTAAGTCGATTCGATGAGATACGGTGCATCGAGTTCGCGGCCAAAAATGAGGATCAATTACTTGTGTGGGTGTGTGTTTTAGAGAAATTGAGGTTACAGATAGTACAAATGGGTTGATTAGGAGCTTTGCCCTTGATTAAATAGATACATTCATTCAATTTCAGTTCAAACGACTTCAACGTATGGTTCGGATGTTTTGATTCGAATTAGTAAAAGTTAAGCGGTTATATGTTCAATTGATTGAGGTGTTATGATCGCAGTAATCATAGAAACGTTATGGTTTGATAATTATGATCATTCTACCCGAATTGAGTCGAAATCTGTTATGGTTTTTGAATGTATTTCTTCGGTTTTGTTTTCATGAGTTAAAGATCAAGTGAATCGCAATTAAACCGAGTGTTAAGTTCGAAACAGGTTCACGAGAGGTTTTGGATGGATTAATTTGGTTGAACCCAATGATTTGAGGAGTTTCGGGCTCGTCGGAGCACCACCGGACCGGTGGCCGGAGATGTTCAACGGTGGAAGGGGTTGGGTTTAGGGAAATTTACAGATTTAGTCCCTCCAGTTTAATTAGTTTATTATTGTATGTCTAAGTTTTAAAGCAGAGTTTCAAGAATTACATTTTCAACCTCAAACTTATAACATCCTTGTGTTAAAATAAATCAAAGTATTTATAGCTCCATTAAATAAATCATTAGTTTATAAAACTTTTTAGACTTTAAATATTTGTAAGAATAATAAGCTTTATGTATTAATGATTTATTTTAGTGTATAAATGACACATAAAACTTTACAAAATAAAAAGCTTTATTTTATAAATTATAAAAATTTTATAAATCATAAAATTATAATAACTTGTTTAAATGATTTGATAAATAATAATTGAATAAAACAACTGGAAATATTTGATAAATTGCACATTTAATGCATTTGATTTATTAAAAATAATTAAAATAATCTAATAATGATTTTGTTTCAACATTTACTTTACTTGAAGCCTTTCATTTTCGGCAGCTAAGGAGGCAGTCTTGGTCGACCATCCTGAGTGTGACACTTCATTGAATGAAAGTTTAAGATGGGTTCGGGTTTGGGTTTTAAATTGGATAAAAAATGGCGGATGTTACAGTCTCCCCTACTTTAAGAAATTTCGTCCCGAAATTTAATCACATGGAGACTAATTTCAAGGACATGAGGAGCCTTGGATTCGATTTCACATTTGCACGTGAACCCTTGGAAGCGTTAAAATTCAACAAGTTTGATTATAATATTTTACTATGCTTAAGTTTGTTAAGTATCATAATTTATGATTTCTTGTGTTTCTTGGCAATGGGTGCAAGATTATTAATTTATAATTTTAGTTGATAAACGCTTGTATATTAAACGGTTCAAGGCGGTTAGAAAGGTTTTGTAATGAGGGAAACACTAAGTATTAGTGTGATATGAGACATAAGTTCAGGATGCTTTTGGATGGGATATAAAGTTCATAAGAGCTTTTCAACATTTAACTTTAACAAGGTTCTTAGATAATTAATTCTTGTTTACTATTTCGTTGAGGTGTTTTCTAAGTTTCATTAGTTTAACGTTGATACGAAAATCATTTTTGTTAAGATTAAAGATTCAATTTATAATAAGTGTATCATTGTAATAGGTTTTCAGGATAAGTGTGGTTTTGAGGGAAAACGTTCAGAAAGATTATTCTAGGAGTGTTATCATCGCGCAATCAGGTGTTGATGATAACTCAAAATGAAAGTCGATAAGTAAGGAATAAATGGTTCCATATAGCTAGATCAAATCAAAACATGAGGATAAAGGGAATGAAATCGATTTAAGAACTTAAATGCTCCAAGCTCAGAATCAAAATTAACCTAGAGCGATCGGGTCTCCTTTCAAGTTCAGAAATCATGCTTTGGCTTGATAGGTCGATACACTAACATTGATTCTCCCTTCAAGTTACTACATGTTTCTTGTCAGGTGATTAAAACTTTGGTAAGTTTGAGATCAAGAAATGAGAATAGCCACCAAGGTGTGGTTTTCACTCCTAGCTTGATGGTGTATTTCCCAAAGTATGACTCCTAACTTACCAAATCAAAAAGTTCGATCCTAACTCATTGTTGAGGATCCACGGAAACAAAACGAGGTAACTCACCATTAAGGTAAGAGAAATCACTTCTATCTTAATGGTGAAGTTTTACAAAAATAAAATATAGCAAAATGAAATTCTTCATCAAAATCCAGAATTCACTCCTACTTTGATGAGGTCGTTTCATTTGAGAAAATACATTCTATAAATGAAATTATCATCAAGGTATGGAATTCACGCCTATCTTGATGATTGAGCTTTATAATAACAAGAAAACAATCGAGGATTGACATTTGTCACCAAAGTACGGGTTTTAATCCTATTTTGGTGAGATCATGTCATTTGTGAAATGCAAGTTCCAAGAAAATAATTGAAGTCAGTTCTCAAGATAAGGAAATCACCCCGATCAAGAGGATGAAATTTCATAATGATCGATGTCGAAGTACCAATCAAATAAGATGTTAAAATGTGTGTTCCTATTCACCTAAACTAGTTAGGGTAAGTAGGGTTGTCGAACCTCGTGGAATTAGTGGTCGGTGTATTGTAACTTGATTTATACGAAACGATTAACTAAATTATCAAATTACTTAACTATTGCCTCTTGGCTGTAAAAATTGGATTTTGGAATGATTAAGGAATTAACTAAGAAAACAAATTGCAAAGGAACAAACTTGATTAAGAAGACAATTATAAGAAAGAGTAATCCACTTCAGGGTTAAGGTTTGGTTTTCAGTAATCGTTTAGTTCAACTTGGTGGAAAATCCTTAACGGGGATTCTATACGTGTAATGATTAAGTGATAATGATAATCAAGACTTAATAGGTCTTAATACACAATACCAATTCAATTAGTAACCAAAACTCTACAACCATACGATTTGCGCAAGATCATACGACATTCAAATAAAGGTCAACCAACATAATTGTTTAAATAATCAAAACACAAGTTAAACTTATAAAAGAACTTAAAGGGTTCTAAAGTTCAATCCCAACGCAAGTCTAACAAATACGAAAACCTAATCACACAAAACCCGTTACCCGAAGTAGATCACGAGAAGTTTAGCCGCTCATTGTTCTTGAATGATCTTCAAAATCGTTGTTGAATTGCATCCCGGATGATCGAATGGTGTTAGAACGATGTAGAATGGTGAATCACAGGTCTAGAAACACCCAAAATTCGTCTCAAATCGTCCTAGATCGAATGGGGGGCAAGTGGTGGATGAAACCTAACAAAAACGCGATTTTATAGGTGTTTCCCGAAGGCTCTGGCGTAGGCTACGCCAGCCAGCGTAGCCTACGCTGGAGGGTATTCTGCTGTTTTTTGGCTGATGCTGGCGTAGCCTACGGTGGCTGTAGTAGGCTACGGTGGAAACTTTTCTGCTGCATCTTGAATCTTCGTTTCTTGACCCCTCCAACGCCTTGTATCACCATGGAAGCTTCCAACTTGGTTATTTTACCTACAAAATCACTTCAAACTCCTAGTTAACCTATTCAACATGATCAAATGCATAAATACAAGTAATCAGACTTAATATTTAACATTTAAACACTTAAAATAGCATTTCAACACACTCACATCACATCCCCACACTTAACCTTTGCTTGCCCTCAAGCAAATCCGTTTGAAACACTAAACAACAATATATAAACCAAGGTCCCTTACTATGTCTTAGCTATGATCCAAAGTCATACCCCATTCCAGAACTTATTGGTTTTGGGCTTAGGTTCGGGTAGGAATGTATGGTTGTAAAAGTAGCTAAAATAATCAAGGTAAATATTACTGTTGACATTCTTATTAAAATAACTACTACTAAAGATAAAAGAACCATGGGCACACACTTATCCCATACTTGGTATTTTTGCATTTTTCTTTGTTTTTCTCTTTTTTTTTTCTCTTTTTTTTCTTTTTTTTCTCTTTTTTTTCTCTTTTTTTTACTAATTATTACCAAAAATCAAATACTGATACACTTGGAATGTCATCATCAGTGGTGAATGGGTTGATTCGGGTTCTAATTATGTGGTTGTAACAAAGGAAATGGTTTAAGTCTCAAAACGGTTACTAGGGGAATTTAGGAACTGGTAAGGCACAACAGTAGTTTGAAAGGAGATGGGGGTCCTAGATTGCCTCTATCATCTATTTGCATTTATCAAGTCACCGTCTTAGTATGCATCAAATCACACAAGTTCTAAAACAAAGAGTCATACGGCCTACACTCAACAAATAAAATAAGTTTTATGAACTAACAATCTAGTAGGCTTCAACATCTCACCAAGTTAGGAAATATGGGATGCCGATGTGTGCATGAATTTATTACACCAATATCTTGTTAACCACAATTAGGTAATTCTTAACATTTTCTAAAAGCCTTGCTAAACACAATTCCTTATGCTATCATGGAATTAGACTATGACTAAGAACCCTTACTTCAAACAAGGTAGGAACAATTGGTATGCTTGTTGTTTTCATGTCCAATTGGATTGCTCAAAACAAAAAATTTAAAAGTTTTCACATTTTCCTCATCCCCACACTTGGGATACATTGTCCCCAATGTATGATATTTAGGTTAAATGCAAGAATTTTTTTTTCAATTTATCCGATCAATCAACATAAACGACTTTTCAACCCAATCTACCCAAGCACACGTAACCATTCCCAACACATAATACTAATAACACCACCAAATTGACAACACAAACTAATTAAACAAACACATCAAACATAAAAGCATAAAATTTTGATTTCGGGTTGCCTCCCGAATAGCGCTAAGTTTTAGGTCTTCAGCCAGACCATACCTGCGACCACTCATGGTGGTCGAGTAGGATGCTTGACTCCGATATTCTTCAAATGATCTGGTGGGTCTTCAACTAGATCGTATTGTGGCCCAAACATTAATACCTCAACTCTGTCTTTTATATGATCAAGTGGATCATTAACTTTTTTCTTCATTTTAGGCTTCTCATCTTTTGTTTCCATCATCATAATTGGCTCTTTCTCTTCTTTTAAATTAATCAATTCCTTCAAGTCCACATGCTTAACCCTATCATACTCAAAATCATTCTCAAAATTGGTGTTCGTGCTTACATATGGAGTATAAGTAGGAACACACACGTTAGTCATATCTGCCACAAAAACTTCATCATTAACAAAATAATTAACCGACTTGGAAAATACATCAAAACGTAACTTACGAGTTTCGTAAGTCATTTCAATCGTTCCATCCCGACAATTGATTTGAGCATTGGCAGTTGCTAAAAATGGTCGACCCAATATGACCTTCGGTTGCTCATTTGTCCTCACCGGTGCATAATCAAGCACCATAAAGTCCACCGGGTAATAAAATTCTCCCAACTTGATTATAACATTCCTTACCATCCCTCGAGGACATTTGTGAGTCAAGTCAGCTAACACCACAGTGGTGTTAACTTCCTCTAGAGAACCGAAGTCATACTGATCATATAACATACCTGGCAAGATACTAACAGTTGCTCCATAATCCAAGAGTGCTCTTTTTATCTTTAACTTCCCCACTTTTATTGGAATGATGGGTGCTCCTGGGTCACTATCTTCCACTGCATCAACTTTCTCTTCCTTAACTGCAACTTGTGGAAAAGAAGTAAAGTTATTATCAATAATTTTAGAGTCAGGAAGGATACTAACTGAATTGATGTGAACATTTCTCATGTTTTCCGTTTTGGTTCCTTGATGTTGAGAATTTATCATGGTATCACTTGGTAACTTTCCGGGGTTCCGCTTAATTTGAGCCACGCCCTCAGCTAATTGTCCCACTTGCTTGTTTAAGGCTTCATAAGCTTTATCTCTGATTTCATTTTCCCTCTTATTCTCTTGCATATTCTCTTTCATCATGTTCATTAAAGCATCTAACTTTGCATTTGTAGAGTCTTCGCTACATACTTGTCCCGATGGAGGATTTCCTTGATAACTTCGTGATGAACTCCCTTGTTGACCTCCATGACTGTAGTTCCCTTGATTGTTTCCTTGAGAATATGAAGTTCTTTGATAACCACTTGGATTGTAATTCCCTTGTGTTTGATTTTGATAAGTTTGACCGCCTTGATTATTGCCTTGAAAGTTAGGGTTCATCTGGTTTGAAGCATCACCATATTTGAAATTAGGATGATTCCTCAATCCAGGATGATAAGTATTGGAACTCATATCGAATTGCTTCCTGTCTCCATAAATTTGATTGACCTCCTCACTCCTTCCTATTACCAAAGGACAAGACTCACCATTATGACCTATTTCACCACAGTCTTCACATACATCATAGCCCACATTTGCAACCTCCTTCATGCCTGTTCTTCCTAGCTTTGCTAATTGTTTCTCCAAAGATGCAATTCTCTCTTTGGTTTCATAATCAATTGTGGTTGATCTTGTTGAATTTGATTTGGATCGCCTACTAGCAGAAGCTTGTGCTTTGGAGTTCCTACACATCCTCTCTAAAAATTCCCAATCGGCGTCCTCATGATTAGAAAGGAATGTGTCATTGCTTGTAGAATATAAATACTTCCTCTCTTCATTGCTCAATCCATCTGAAAAAGCCTTAATCAACTCCCAACGTGCAATTCCATGATGTGGGCACATACGGATCAGTTCCTTAAACCTTGTGAATGCTTCATAAAACTATTCTCCTGCTTGTTGTTGAAAGGATCGAATAGCATCTCTTGCGTCACTGGTTTTACCCATAGAATAATATTCATCCAAAAAGGTTTGTTGCATTTCTTGCCATGTGTGGATACTGTTGTCGGGTAAGGTGAGAAACCATTGCTTAGCTCTATCCTTCAAGGTGAATTGGAACAGTCGCAATCTCACCTCATCTTATGTGAAATGATTTCCACCAATGGTGCTACATATGGCATCAAATTCAGCAAGATGCACATATGGTTCTTCTGTTGCAGTGCCTCTAAATGCAGGAAGAATGGTGAGGTAATGAGGGCGTACATCAAAAGCTCTTCCTCTACGATTTGGAGGTGCAATAGGATTTGGATTTTCAGAAATAGCAGGTCTGAAATGGCTATCCACACCTCGTACTTGAGCTCTTTGAGGTCTTCTTGGTTGATTGGCATTATTGTTAACCCTACCCCGTTGTTGATTGATAGGTGGTGCATTCCACCCATGCTGATCATTCCCCCAATTGTTATTTCCATTATATCTATCACCTCCACCGAAGTTTCCATCCCAAGCATCATAATTTTCACGATTATTGGGATCTTCCTTGTTATTCCATTCATCTTCATAATCTTCATCACCCGTATGGACACTATGCATGCTCACATGATCAAATTCATCTCCTTGATTGAGGTTATTTTGATTCATATTATCATTGGGTGGTGGTTGATTCAGGTTATTGTTGCGGTTGTTATTTGGTGGTGGGGGTGGATTTGGGTTTTGGTTATTAGGAGGAGGGTTTGGATTTTGAGGTGGTTGATTATTTGGATTTTCCATTTGGGTTGAATCAGATGAACTGTTAGCTGCTTGATCAATATCTTGTGAAATTGATGTAACTGGTAACCCTGATCGATGTAAAACACGATTGTACCTCGCTGATTTCTCTATCTCTGGATCGAACACTAATGGTGATTTCCTACCCGAATAACGAGTATGCATGCAATCTGTCACCTACACACTGAAAAACACCAAGCGTAACAAGGAAATAAAGAAATAAAGCAAAACAAATAATAAAAACTAAACACAAATCAAATAGCAAAACACTAAGCGCACCGATTCCCCGGCAACGGCGCCAAAATTTGATCGATGTCGAAGTACCAATCAAATTAGATGTTAAAATGTGTGTTCATATTCACCTAAACTAGTTAGGGTAAGTAGGGTTGTCGAACCTCGTGGAATTAGTGGTCGGTGTATTGTAACTTGATTTATACGAAACGATTAACTAAATTATCAAATTACTTAACTATTGCCTCTTGGCTGTAAAAATTGGATTTTGGAATGATTAAGGAATTAACTAAGAAAACAAATTGCAAAGGAACAAACTTGATTAAGAAGACAATTATAAGAAAGAGTAATCCACTTCAGGGTTAAGGTTTGGTTTTCAGTAATCGTTTAGTTCAACTTGGTGGAAAATCCTTAACGGGGATTCTATACGTGTAATGATTAAGTGATAATGATAATCAAGACTTAATAGGTCTTAATACACAATACCAATTCAATTAGTAACCAAAACTCTACAACCATACGATTTGCGCAAGATCATACGACATTCAAATAAAGGTCAACCAACATAATTGTTTAAATAATCAAAACACAAGTTAAACTTATAAAAGAACTTAAAGGGTTCTAAAGTTCAATCCCATCGCAAGTCTAACAAATACGAAAACCTAATCACACAAAACCCGTTACCCGAAGTAGATCACGAGAAGTTTAGCCGCTCATTGTTCTTGAATGATCTTCAAAATCGTTGTTGAATTGCATCCCGGATGATCGAATGGTGTTAGAACGATGTAGAATGGTGAATCACAGGTCTAGAAACACCCAAAATTCGTCTCAAATCGTCCTAGATCGAATGGGGGGCAAGTGGTGGATGAAACCTAACAAAAACGCGATTTTATAGGTGTTTCCCGAAGGCTCTGGCGTAGGCTACGCCAGCCAGCGTAGCCTACGCTGGAGGGTATTCTGCTGTTTTTTGGCTGATGCTGGCGTAGCCTACGGTGGTTGTAGTAGGCTACGGTGGAAACTTTTCTGCTGCATCTTGAATCTTTGTTTCTTGACCCCTCCAACGCCTTGTATCACCATGGAAGCTTCCAACTTGGTTATTTTACCTACAAAATCACTTCAAACTCCTAGTTAACCTATTCAACATGATCAAATGCATAAATACAAGTAATCAGACTTAATATTTAACATTTAAACACTTAAAATAGCATTTCAACACACTCACATCAGTATCGAGGTAATTCTGAGTAGTACTACTGGGTTTGACAAACCCCGCCCGGGCTAGTCGCGCTAGCTTGATTGGAGGTCAAACGGGTGCGTTATTGACCTAACATTTGTCATTGTCTAGTGAGACGTGACGGGAAGGCAACGAACATACGAACATACAAACAGTCAGCCTCGGTTCGGAACGCTAAGTAACTTGTTTATAGGCTAGCTACCTATCGATATGCTTTAATTACTTTACCATTCAAACAGTTACAAACATTTTATCTGTGTTAAAACCTGTGAACTCACCAACTTTATGTTGACACACTTTAGCATGTTTTCTCAGGTAACAGGAACACTTAAGCTTATGATGCACGATTAAGGAACGCACTCAGGACATGCATCATCAAACATATTTATTTGCATTGAGCATTTTGTTTTGACCTAGTACTTACAACTTTCAGTATTGTTTACATTTCGTTATTCGCTTCCGCACTATTATTGATTTCAGCTATGCTGCTATGGGTTTAATTCAAACGTTTATTTTTAAATTCATATAGTGTCGTTTGATATGACCGTGTCTGAGATCCTGGTTTGTCACACGCCTCGCGGTAAAACCCCGCACGTGGAATTTGAGGGTGTGACAGATTGGTATCAGAGCCACTGGTTATAGAGAACTAGGATTGCATTTGCATCTAGACTATAGCCTTAGACACAACACTAGCATGGCACAAACACTATTACTTGTTTACGACTTTTGAACGTACATTTCATGGCATACTCGCGTTATGTTACAGGATGTCAACATCATCATCATCTGAACCATCGATGTCACCTATATCACCCTCGAATAGTAGAGAGACCGAGGATTCCACTAGTCTGCCTTCGACATCTATACCTGTTTCTTCACCCCCAGAGTCTAAGAGACGTCGACTTGAGCCTACCGTTGCCACTACGGGGCACGGGGAGCCCTTAAATGCCCATGACTCACCTAACACCCACGGTTGGGACTGGTTACCAGGATTGATTGCCCGATGGATTAGGGAGGAGAACGTGCCCTACCCTCCTACTCCTTTCACACCTGCTTCTACTCCTATCCTACCATATATTCCCCACCCGCCCGAACAATCATTCGCCGCCTTTGTAGCTGCGATGAAACGTGAGGTACGCTATATGCATCAGACAGCCGGAAGGATTAAATCCCTGTCAGAGGATCAGGCTCGAACACATAGACGCTTAGAACTTCAAAAAGAAAGCCTTGAATCCACTGACAAGTGCCATAATAGACTCGTTAAGGAATTTAAACAACTAGTGGCCCGTGTTAACACTTTAGAGGCTAAAGCCGTGGAATCTGAGCAGCAGCGTGTTCAAGCAGCAGTGACAATTGCAGAACTAGAGGCACAGGTCGAAGCTCTTGTTGCACATCAAGAAGAAGAGGAGCCCGAAGAGGAACCTGAGGAAGACCCCGAAGAGGTTCCAGAATATGACGAAGAAGATGCAGTATCAGTTATCTCTTCAGCTAGTAATGACACTTAAGCTTTTCATTTCATTTCCTTAACCTAGGTGGGAAGGGTTGTTCCCATCCAACTGATATATTTTGAATTTTGATCGTTTGATTTGAATACATTGTACCTCTTACAATTTATTTTCATCGAAGATTTATTATTTGATTATTGGTTGTTGTGGTTTTGTGAAATGCATGATTATTTACATTGTACATCATGATGATTATATTATATATTTTCTCATGTTCGTGTATTGTGAATGCGAAGAATCATGTCTGGAAGAAGAGCTGGACGTCCGAGCGGACGAGAAAACATCAACATGACTCAAGCTGAGTTAGATGCCATTATCAATGAGCGTGTTGCTGACGCGCTTGCAGCATATGAACAGACCCGAAATCAGAACCAGAATAACCAGAACCAAAATCAAGGAGGTAACCTTAAGCCTAACGGACCCATTGGTTTTTCCCTATGATAACTTATTATCGAATTCTAAATTTTCGTACATCGTCATGATCTTTTGATTCAGGCCAAGCAGTCTGTACATTCAAGATGTTTATGGATTGTAAGCCTCACTCTTTCAGTGGTTCTGATGGTGCTGTTACACTACTTCGTTGGTTGGAGAAACTTGAGTCGGTTTTCGCCATGTGCAACTGTCCTGTGGGAAATCGTGTCAAGTATGCCTCTGGCACATTAGAAGGACCAGCATTAACTTGGTGGAACTCACAAGTCCAGACGTTAGGACTTGAGGCTGCTAATAATCTACCATGGGATGACTTCAAGACTTTAATGAAAGATGAGTACTGCCCGAGGAATGAAGTCCAGAAGCTGGAAAGTGAATTCTGGAATCTTAAAATGGTTGGCTCCAACATTGAGGAATATACGACTCGTTCGCACGAGTTGGCTGCTTTATGTCCCCGGATGGTAGACCCAGACTACAAAAGGATAGAGAGGTATATTGATGGGTTAGCTCCTCAGATTCAAGCTAGTGTCATAGCTGCGGACCCTGAGACTATTCAGCATGCTATCCGGCTAGCTCACAGGCTGACTGATCAGGCAGTGGCGCAGGGCACTCTGCCTAAACGTAGTACTACATCTGGTTCATCTGACTATAAAAGAAAATGGGATAATACCACCAGCAAGTCCTCAAACTCGAACAACACCCAGCAACAACAAGTCAGAAAGTTTGACTCTTCCAGAAGCTTCACCAACAATAATCAGAACAACAACAACAATGGTCAGGGAGCAAGTAACTATGTGGGCAAGTATCCAAAGTGCAACAAATGTAACTTTCATCATCATGGCCAGTGTGATCGTTTTCGTTGTCAAAGGTGTGGAAGAATGGGCCATGCTGCTAAAGACTGTAGGGGTGAACTGATGACCAGGCAACAACCTTATCAACAACGACAGGGTGAAGTGACTAGAGGCTGTTTTGAGTGTGGGAAAGAGGGTCACTATAGGAAGGATTGCCCAAAACTGAAGAATGGAAACAGGGGGAATAATGGAAACAACAACTATGGGAATGGCGCTAAAGGTCGAGCTTTCGTGATTGGGTCAGGTGAGGCAAGGAATGACCAAAACGTGGTTACCGGTACGTTTCCTCTGAATGACTGTTTTGCTTCTGTACTATTTGATACTGGTGCTGATAGGAGTTTTATCTCTGCCAAGTTTAGCAAACTTCTAGATGTAACGTCGACCGAAATAGAACCTAGTTACACCGTGGAACTAGCTGATGGTAAAATGATTGAGGCAACACATATTCTCAAAGGATGTAAACTAGAACTATCGGGACACAAGTTAGATATAGACCTCATGCCTGTTACACTTGGTAGTTTTGATGTGGTAGTCGGCATGGACTGGTTATCTAAGAACCAAGCTGAGATTATCTGTCGTGAAAAGGTCGTTCGTGTACCACTTCCTAGTGGCAAAGTCTTATATGTTCAGGGCGAGAAAGGTGGTGTAGTCTCTGGCATCATATCGTACATGAAAGCCCAGAAATGCTTACGTAAAGGCCATACCGCTATTTTAGCTATGATCACCGAAAAGACTATCGAAGAAAAGAAGATCGAGGATATCCCTATTGTTCGCGACTTTCCTGAAGTTTTCCCTGAAGACTTACCTGGTCTTCCACCGCACCGTCAAGTCGAGTTCCAGATTGATTTGACACCTGGAGCCGCACCTATTGCTAGAGCACCATACAGATTAGCTCCGAAGGAATTACAAGAACTGTCTACTCAACTGCAAGAGCTCCTGGATAAAGGATTCATCAGGCCTAGTTCATCACCGTGGGGAGCCCCAGTCCTGTTTGTCAAGAAAAAGGATGGGACTTTTCGCATGTGCATCGATTATCGTGAACTAAACAAAGTGACGGTTAAGAACCGTTATCCTTTACCTCGCATTGATGATCTGTTTGACCAGCTTCAAGGGTCTAGTTTTTATTCGAAGATAGATTTGAGATCGGGATATCATCAACTGAGAGTCCGAGAGGAGGACATATCAAAGACGGCATTCAGAACTCGATACGGACACTATGAGTTTCCGGTAATGCCATTCGGTCTGACTAATGCACCAGCGGTTTTCATGGATCTTATGAACCGAGTGTGCAAACCCTACCTGGACAAGTTTGTTATCGTTTTCATCAATGACATTCTGATCTATTCAAGGAACAAGGAGGAACATGAGGAACACCTTCGGCTTATCTTGCAACTACTAAAACAAGAGCAGCTCTACGCCAAATTCTCGAAGTGCGACTTCTGGATTCGAGAAGTCCAATTCTTGGGTCATGTAGTCAACGAGAAGGGCATACATGTCGATCCAGCAAAGATAGAAGCTATCAAGAACTGGGCTACGCCAAAGACTCCGACGGATGTACGACAGTTCCTTGGATTGGCTGGCTATTACCGACGATTTATCGAAGGGTTTTCGAAAATCGCTCAACCACTTACATCGTTAACTCAGAAGGGCACTGTATACAGTTGGGGTGACAAGCAGGAATCAGCCTTTCAGTTCTTAAAACAGAAACTCTGCATGGCACCGATATTGTCTTTACCCGAGGGAACCGAAGACTTTGTGGTGTATTGCGATGCTTCTATTCAGGGTCTCGGTTGTGTGCTAATGCAACGCGAGAAGGTGATCACATATGCTTCCCGACAGTTAAAGGTTCACGAGAAGAACTACACGACACACGACTTAGAGTTGGGAGCCGTTGTGTTTGCTCTCAAGATATGGAGACACTACTTGTACGGTACCAAGTGCACCATTTATACCGATCACAAGAGTCTTCAGCACATTTTCGAACAGAAGGAGCTGAACATGAGGCAACGTCGTTGGGTCGAGTTGTTGAATGATTACGACTGTGCAATCAAATATCATCCGGGTAAGGCTAATGTAGTAGCCGACGCCCTAAGTCGAAAGGAAACACCTAAGCGAAAACGAGTTCGAGCATTGCAACTCACCATTCACATTGGATTACCCGACCAAATACGTAATGCATAACTTGAAGCTTTGAAAGAGGAGAACCTGAAAGCTGAATCACTAAGAGGCATGGAGAAACAACTAGAAACCAAATCGGACGGTATCCGCTACTTTATGGACCGAATATGGGTTCCTTTGTATGGAGACCTACGAGAGCTGGTAATGGACGAAGCTCACAAGTCACGGTATTCTATTCATCCGGGTTCAGACAAGATGTATCACGATCTAAAAGTCCTTTACTGGTGGCCAAACATGAAAGCTGACATTGCCACTTACGTAAGCAGATGCTTAACCTGTTCTAAGGTTAAGGTGGAGTATCAACGACCGTCTGGTTTACTACAACAACCAGAAATTCCAGTATGGAAGTGGGAGCAGATATCTATGGACTTCATCACGAAACTGCCACGAACACCTAGCGGATGCGATACCATTTGGGTAATTGTAGATCGATTGACGAAATCCGCACACTTCTTACCAATCAGAGAGACTGATAGAATGGAGAAGTTAACACGTATTTACCTAAGGGAAATAGTCTCCCGGCACGGTGTACCAATTTCTATCATCTCCGATCGTGACGCTCGATTCACTTCACATTTCTGGCAATCATTACAACGAGCATTGGGAACACGGTTAGACATGAGCACTGCATATCATCCTCAAACGGATGGCCAGAGTGAACGTACGATCCAGACTTTAGAAGACATGTTACGCGCTTGCGTGATTGATTTCGGCAGCAGCTGGGAAACTCATTTACCGTTGGTTGAGTTTTCTTATAACAACAGCTACCACACATCGATCAAAGCTGCTCCATTCGAGGCACTGTATGGGCGTAAGTGCCGATCACCTATTTGTTGGGCGGAAGTTGGAGAAAGTCAACTTACCGGTCCCGAACTCGTGCACGAGACGACTGAGAAGATCGTGCAGATTCGTAACCGCATGGCGGCAGCACGTGACCGACAAAAGAGCTACGCTGATAAACGTCGCCGACCGTTGGAATTTCAAATTGGCGACAAAGTACTTTTGAAAGTGTCACCCTGGAAGGGCGTGATTCGTTTCGGGAAACGTGGAAAACTAAGCCCTAGATACGTGGGACCGTTTGAGATTGTCAAACGGGTTGGCCCCGTAGCCTACCAACTGAACCTACCCGAAGAACTCAGCGGAGTACACAATGTGTTTCACGTTTCAAACCTGAGGAAATGCCTTGCAGACGAAACTCTCGTCGTTCCGTTAGACGAGATACATGTTGACGGACAACTACATTTCATCGAGGAACCAGTGGAAGTTATGGACCGAGAGGTCAAGACACTCAAACATAGTCGCATCCCTATTGTCAAAGTCCGATGGAACTCAAAGCGTGGACCAGAATTTACCTGGGAACGCGAAGATCAGATGAAGAAGAAGTACCCACAACTGTTCAACGATCAGACACCTACTTCGTAAGGTATTCACTCTTGAGATATTTTTCCTTTAAATTTCGAGACGAAATTCCCTTCAACAAGGGGATGATGTCACAATCCTGCCAAAACATTACATGTCCGACACGTTACAAACCACCAAACCTAACTAAATCTCGTACCTTGACCACGTAACATTTTAATTTTCGGGACGAAAATTCTTTTAACAAGGGGATGATGTGACAATCCGTATATTTCAGGTTAACCTCGTTTTCGTTAACCTAACCCCTCTCTGTCATTTTATAATTAATTAGTTTATTAATACTAAATAATAACATTGATTATCCTAAATATTATCAATGATTAACTCCAAATAACTTAAATCTAATTAAACTCAAAATGCAAATTATGTAAATATGAGGGACTAGAAGTGACAATTTGAAAACTATAACTCATCCTAAATAACCAACTCCCCACCACCTACGGGACTTCCCGAAACCTTTAACCCCACCCCTTCGGGACTTCAACTCTTGATCACCTACACCAAATCAAAACCTTAGCATCGAATCTCCATCGACAGCCTTGCACCGCGACACCGGCAGCTTGTTCCGCGTCGATCGCTTCACCGTGCGTGAGACCCGGTAGCCTTTCTTCCTCACCCTCGAACGCCGACGACTCACGGACTCCATCGCTCTCTCGTAAGCGGTTAGGTACGTTTCCTCCTCGCTGATCAATGCAATACGTCCGGGTTCGTTTCGGTTTCGTTCGGTTACTATCGTTTGACGACGGGGCCTCGATTGGGTTCCGGTTTGTTGAGCGTGGTTGTGCTCGTTAGTGTGTGACAATGTGTGTGTATATATATACATACGATTGTATATATGTATGTCTGTTGGTGTGTTTTCAATGGTGATATGGTGTGTGTTTGTTTGCAAACCGTGAGCACGGGGGGCTGCGAATATAATTCTGCATATGTATATATGTATATACACAGTGATGGCATTGGTCAATTATTCCATTTGACTCTTATTCCACCTGACACTATTACAACCATTTATCCACCAGATTTACAAGCTCTTTTGGATCAGTTTGCAACTGTATTTACTGCACCAAAAGGATTACCTCCTACTCGATCCCAAGACCACCATATTGAATTACTTCCAGCTAGTCAACCCGTCTCGGTCCGTCCTTACCGATACCCACATTTTCAGAAACAAGAAATTGAACGGTTGGTCAATGAGATGCTTCAACAGGGTATTATTCGTCCGAGTACTAGTGCTTTTTCTTCCCCGGTTTTATTGGTTTGCAAAAAGGACGGTACATGGCGTTTTTGTGTTGATTACCGTGCCTTAAACTCTATCACTGTAAAGGATCGATTCCCTATTCCGTCTATTGATGAGTTGTTTGACGAGTTATACGGCGCACATTTTTTCTCTAAGCTTGATTTATTGGCCGGGTATCATCAAATCCGAATTGCTAATGGCGATGCTATGAAAACGGCCTTTCGCACTCATGACGGACATTATGAATTTCTGGTTATGCCGTTTGGGCTTACCAACGCCCCATCCACCTTTCAACGGCTTATGAACGACATTTTTCGACCCTTTTTAAGGCGTTTTATCTTGGTCTTTTTCGATGATATTTTGATTTATAGCAAAACTTGGGATGATCACCTCCACCATATTACTCTTACTTTACAACTTCTGTTGGATAACAGTTTGGTAGCAAAACTATCCAAATGCATCTTTGGGCAAACTCAAGTGGCTTACTTAGGCCATGTTATTTCTTCTACCGGTGTGGCCGTCGATCCCGACAAGATTAGCACTATCCAACAGTGGCCTATTCCCAAAAATGTCAAACATGTTCGTAGTTTTTTGGGCCTCGCCGGTTATTACCGTCGCTTCATCAAGAATTATGCTTCCGTGGCCGGACCCCTTACCGATTTATTACGCAAAGATGCGTTTTGTTGGAACGAACACACCTTGCAAGCTTTTACCCAACTCAAGAACCTCCTTAGCTCCACACCTGTTCTTCATCTTCCCGATTTTTCTAAACCATTTACCATTGAAACCGATGCTTCTGGATCCGGCATCGGGGCTGTTTTGTCCCAAGATAAACACCCATTGGCTTATTTTAGTAAAAAGCTTTGCCCCCGCATGCAACAGGCTTCGACATATCATCGGGAAATGTATGCTATCACACAAGCGATTGCTAAATGGCGTCAATATTTATTGGGCCACAAGTTTACAATAATCACAGACCAACAATCTTTAAAACGCCTTCAAGATCAGGTCATACAAACTCCGGAACAACAAAAATGGCTGGGTAAACTCTTGGGCTTCGATTTCGATATTGTTTACCGTCCCGGGAAACAAAACAGTGCCGCTGATGCACTCTCCCGAGTTCCCTTCGGTCACCTAATGGCCATTTCAGCACCGGTTCCTGACTTATTACATGACCTCGCCGCGGCTGCTCATGTTGATCCTGAATTGACAGCCTTGCTTCAACGTTGTCTTGCTGACCCGGACCATTTTTCTGATTATTCGGTGAAAGATGGGTTACTTCTATATAAAGGGCGGTTGTTGGTACCTAACGATTCCGCCCTCCGCTACCAATTACTGCTCGAATTTCATTCTTCAGCAATGGGTGGCCACTCCGGAGTCACTCGTACTTATCAACGCTTATCCGCCACGTTTTATTGGAAGCAAATGAAGGCCGATATTAAAGACTTTATTGCTCAATGCCAAGTATGTCAACAAACTAAACCTTCCTTTTTATCTCCTGGTGGCTTACTTCAGCCACTTCCTATTCCAAATGCAGTTTTTGAGGATATTGCCATGGATTTTATTACATGTTTGCCAGTTTCACAAGGGAAAACTGTTATCATGGTGGTGGTGGATAGACTTTCGAAGTATGGACACTTTATTGCCTTACCATCTACTTTTACTAGCTACACGGTAGCCACTGCCTTTGTGACCGAGATTATTCGTTTGCACGGTATTCCGCTTTCCATTGTCACAGATCGCGATGCTCGCTTCATGACTGCATTCTGGAAGGAGTTGCATCGTATTAATGGTACCACTCTCAAATTTAGCAGCGCATACCATCCACAAACGGATGGCCAGTCTGAGGCGCTCAACCGCTGTTTGGAGATGTATTTACGTTGTTATGTTGCTGATCACCCTAACAAATGGCTGCATTTTCTGCCTTGGGCAGAATTCTGGTATAACACTTCTTACCAAACTTCATCCAAGATGACACCTTTTGAGGTTTTATATGGTCGCAAACCCCCTTCGCTGACTCGTTATATGCGAGGCTCTAGTTCCAATTCTGAGTTAGAAGTTCAGTTTTTGGAAAGGGATGTTGTTTTATCACTGTTGAAAACAAATCTGGCAAAAGCTCAATCACGAATGAAGCTGACTGCGGATAAACATAGGCGTGACGTGCAGTTTTTGGTGGATGATTGGGTCTTTGTAAAGTTACAGCCCTATCGACAAGGCTCGGTGCGTTTACAACGTCATCATAAGTTGGGTCATCGTTATTTTGGTCCCTACCGTATCATAGCCAAAATCGGTGAGGTTGCCTATAAACTTGACTTACCGACCACCGCTAAGATCCATCCGGTATTTCATGTTTCCCTCTTACGGAAGTGCATTGGCAAACCAAGGACCCAAATCACCCCACTACATTTGGTTGACTCTACGTCCACTTTGATTCTTCAACCACAAATGGTGCTGCAGACTCGCATGGTTTCTAAAGGTGGTCAACAAGTTCATCAATGTCTTATTCAATGGGAAGGTCTCACTCCAGACGAGGCTACTTGGGAGGATACTGTCCAGCTTCGCCATCAATTTCCCAACCTTCACCTTGAGGACAAGGTGAATGCTAATGGGGCGGGTATTGTTATGAGCCCAATAAGCCAACAGATTGCAAATGAGGTACCAGTTATGGAACCACATCAAACAAGAAGGAGTGAAAGGGTAAAAGTGCAGCCTAAGAGATTTGAGGACCACATCATGGGAGCCACGTTAGCATTGCCATAACAGAATTGGTGGCACCTTCTATTTAATGTAATTATTATGTGATCATGAGGTAGGCAAATTCTGTTAGATCTCAGATCATATTCTTCTTCCCATCTCCTTTCTGTAATTCTGTTCTTCCCATCCCCACATTCTTCCAAGTTATCAATAGAAACCTTATATCCTATTTTCCTTTATTATTAGTCATAACATATATATTCAGCATATGTATGTAAACCTTGTGTGTAGTGTGTATTACTTCAGCATATGCATGTGTATCCATGATGGGGTAGCACTTGGGGTCTTCGGTTGTGAAAAATTTGGGTGTCGTATGTATACATGGATGCATATAAATATGTATGTGTGAATAATTTTGTATATATATGTATTTATATGTATGTATGAATGTAAACGTGAGGGTGTGATTATTTTACATTTATTGTTGAAGTTGGTGATGTAGTAGCATGCTCCCATTATGATTCGAATTGTATGGGTTGGGAAAGTGTTGGTATTAGACCATAATTGTATGAGTTATATGGTATGTTGGTCATGTACGTGATGTGAAATATGATTATGTATGGTGAAGTGAATGGGATTATATGGATGGTAGTATGCATGGTAGAATGTATACTAGTAATGTGGGGGTTGGGTGGTGATTAAAGTCATGTGATCTTGAGTATGTTGTACACCATGTATATGTGTTTGATTTCGTTATATATATAGATATGATGTACGTGTATTATATCATATATATATATATATATTGGATATGTGTAGTATATATTATATATATATCGTATATGAAGTGTTTGATAGGTTTTATATCACGTCTTATATATATATATCTGATAGGTGTGTGAGCAATATATTTAGTATATGCCAACATTACTTGTGTGACGTGCTAGTAAACGTAATGTTGAAAATAATAACAATCGTAGTGTTTGGGTATATAATACTTTTTCTGTGATAGTAGGGTCTTTATGTATTCGAAATGAAGTAGCATTCGTGTGTGTTTACATGTAAATGAAACAACCGATACCGGCACCGTACCCGAGTCGTGAAACATGAAACCGAACAATTCTTACTTTTACAATTAATAATTAATATTAATAATTAATATTAATTATATATATATACTCTAAATGGAACACAGGTTAATCGGAACCCTATTCTTTGTGCTATCGTTTATTCATTGCTGCGCATTCAAGGTGAGTCTTCACGGCCCCTATTTTATTTTCTTTCCTTTTTGGGGGAGAAAACATGCAAACGTATTTACAAAATGGTTTTATGTATTATTGATATCGCCTGTTACGTTAGTGCAAACATTCTTGAAAAGTCCTTACATTCTCGAACCGTTAGTAATGTGTAGCGAGGTAATTCTGAGTAGTACTACTGGGTTTGACAAACCCCGCCCGGGCTAGTCGCGCTAGCTTGATTGGAGGTCAAACGGGTGCGTTATTGACCTAACATTTGTCATTGTCTAGTGAGACGTGACGGGAAGGCAACGAACATACGAACATACAAACAGTCAGCCTCGGTTCGGAACGCTAAGTAACTTGTTTATAGGCTAGCTACCTATCGATATGCTTTAATTACTTTACCATTCAAACAGTTACAAACATTTTTATCTGTGTTAAAACCTGTGAACTCACCAACTTTATGTTGACACACTTTAGCATGTTTTCTCAGGTAACAGGAACACTTAAGCTTATGATGCACGATTAAGGAACGCACTCAGGACATGCATCATCAAACATATTTATTTGCATTGAGCATTTTGTTTTGACCTAGTACTTACAACTTTCAGTATTGTTTACATTTCGTTATTCGCTTCCGCACTATTATTGATTTCAGCTATGCTGCTATGGGTTTAATTCAAACGTTTATTTTTAAATTCATATAGTGTCGTTTGATATGACCGTGTCTGAGATCCTGGTGTGTCACACGCCTCGCGGTAAAACCCCGCACGTGGAATTTGAGGGTGTGACATGGTTTATAGTTTAAGAATGATATATAATAGTATCACTTTTAAAAGTTTACCACTGTAAATATAATTTCGATGATTTTGTGATGATAGAACAATCTTTTCAGGGAACAGCTATGACAACACTACTTATCGAAAGATAGAAGTGGGTGCTACCTGATCTTGTGTAAGACAAGTGCCTAAGTACTCTTATCTGCCGAATCGTAAAATCTCAGATGCCCCATTTTGTTATAAAAAACCAATTTTTCTCAAATTTTATTACATTTCATTTTATATAATTTTGAGAAGATAGTAAGTTATTTAAAGTTCATCATCCCAATAGCATATATAAGATATTTAAACCTTGTTTTATCAAATCCCTTTATGAAAAAAACTACATATTGTTCATTTATATAAACTTTAACTTATTGAATAATTCTATTTTCTGCATAATCTTGAATGAAATGATACCTGATATCAATGTACTTTGTATTTGAATAATGAACAGTACTTTTAGTGATTGAGATAGCACGATTGTTGTCAATGTGAATTGTATAAATCATTAAGTTGAGTTTGAATCTATAGCACTTGAGCACAACAACTAGAGGCAGTAATGTACTTTGTTTTAGTAGTTGATGTAGACCCATATGTTTGCTTCTTATATTGCCATGAGACCAATCTTCCCTCTAGAAATTTACATCCTCCTAAGGTGAATTTCCTGTTGATGTTGCATCCTCCATAGTCACTATCCGTATAATCATAGAGATTGAAGTCAGTACTTTTAGGGTACCATAATCCTAACTAAGGTTTCCCTTTAAGATACTTTAAAATCCTCTTAGCACGTGTGACACCTTTGAAGTAGCTTGGAATCTTGAGCAAAGACATGTGGCAAACTTAATATCTGGTCTGTTGGTTGAGATACACGAGAGATCCAGTGATGGCTCTACATTGCTGTTGATCTACTACTTCCCCCTTGATAATAGGTTAATATGCATGCACATATCATAGTTAATATTGCGTTTTTAATATACTTTATGTATCGAATGATATTACTTTGTTACGTGTTTAAAATGTAGGTTAAATAATGCTTAAAGAACATTATTTGAGAAGAAAACAAAGCATAACAACACTATGGCTTGAAAGGTGCTGAAAATGAAGAAAACTATGTAAAGTGCATGAGGACGTAACTTACGGCCCTGTGCTGAGTCCGTCTGTGAATCCCATAAGATAGGAGGTTTGGCCGTCTGGTTGAAGGTAAGCCGTAATTTACGGCCTATAGGCCGTAAGTTACGGTCTAACGCGATATTTTGAGGATTGTTTCAAATTTTATGTCATACCCCGGTTTCAAGACACCCCGAGAGTGCGACCGATTGGTACGCGTTATTGTTCACTTTTTATTTGCTTGTCTTGAAAGACGTTTACGCAGCGGAAAAACATTTCACAGTTCATTTCATAAAATAAAATATCTCTAATGATTTACAAAAACACACTTTCATATATTCTTTAGGGATTAAATATCCAAAATTATACATAACATTGTTCAAAGCAATGTTTACAAAATTTTATGTCTACTAACAGATATTCGAAACTTGCCACAAGGTCTATGCCTAGGAAACTTAGTCCTTCCAGCACTATTCTTGCTAATATGTTCATCACAAGGTTTCCATGCCTAGGATTCATAGTCCATCTAGCACTAATATCTGACTAAACATATTTAATCATGTCTACCTGAAAAGTTTTGAAAATAATACATCAGCGAAAAGCTGGTGAATACATTTAATATGACTCGAAAATATTTTGACATGAATAACGATAAACACTTAATCATAAATTAACGGTAAACCACATATTTAGCAGTCTGTTTCAATTGGAAGTCCACCTCCATATATACTGGTATTGGTGCTTAGGCAGCCTTACTACGAGACTGTCCGGATCTGGACTAAGTCTGAGCCAGCCCTAGTATGGGATTTTCACCCATCCCCAGGATATAATTTGATCAAACATACATATACTTATAGTCTAAATGTTTTAGCAGAATACCTCTATGCATTAACATGGTTAACGTACTAATGCCATTTTTGCAAAATAAAATCATTTGAATGTTTTAAAAGTATTAAAAGTATTCACCTGGTATGTTGAACAGAGCCTCTAAACTTGATAAGGTTGTGTTTCTGAACCTCAAAGTAACTTAAGGATTAAGTCACGAGCCTCTAACACCCTGATTAAATCAAAACTTCTATACTTGTTGTCTAGAGCATATACACCAGTTTCCTAATCTCAGGTTATGTTTGTGGTGTTTAAAAGGTAGTGGAAAGTTTCGTATAGGGAATACGATCAAAGGTTATGAAATGAAATGAAGCAAATGCATCTATTTATATATGGATATTTCTTACTCGTTAAGTATTTCTTACTTATTATGTTTTATCCAAAGTCCAAAACTTAGCAACTAAGTTTTATATTTTATTCAAAACTTAGTCATTAAGTTTTATATTTTATCCAAGACTTAGTTATTAAGCTTTATCTAAAACTTAGACGTTAAGTTTCCTTCTAATTTTATTTAAAACTTAGGCATTAAGTTTTATCCAATACTTAAATGTTAAGTTTTATCTGTAGCTTAATTATTAAGTTGCATCCAAAAGCTTAACACTAAGTTTTATCTAAAACTTAGTCATGAAGTGACGCTTGAAACAACCATAATTATTTAAAATAATACGAAAATATCGTAGGTGTTACATCCTCCCCACCTTTATTTAAATCTCGTCCTCGAGATTTATTGGAATAAGTGTGGATATTTCTTTTTTATTTCCGACTCTAGTTCCCACTTATATGCTAGACCTCGTCTTGAGTTCCATTTTACCTTTACCACTACTAGTTTCTTTCTTTTCAAATGTTTTTCTTGACGTTCTTCAATTTGAAGAGGCCGTTCGATAAATTTCAACTTTTCGTTAACCTCTACATCTTGTAATTGCATTGCTAGCAATTCATCAGCCAAACATTTACGTAAGTTTGACACATGAAATACATCATGTACTCCATTCATCTCACTTGGCAATTCAAGATTATAGGCTACTAGTCCGATTCGTTTTAAGATTTTAAAGGGTCCAATAAATCGAGGACTTAACTTTCCCTTCTTTTGGAATCGTACAATGCCTTTCCATGGTGACACCTTTAGTAACACCTTGTCACCCATGTTAAATTCTAGTGGCTTGCGTCTTTTGTCGGTATAACTCTTCTGTCCATCGCGAGCTGTCTTTAATCTTTCTCTGATCTGTAGTACTTTATCAATTGTCTCTTGGACTATTTCAGGTCCTGACACTTGATTCTCTCCGACTTCAGACCAGCACACAGGTATTCTACATTTTCTACCGTATAAGGCTTCAAATGATGTTGCCTGAATGCTTGAGTGATAACTATTGTTATAGGAGAATTCCATTAGAGGTAGATGATTATCCCAACTACCTCCAAAGTCTATCACACATGCTCGGAGCATATCTTCTAGCGTTTGGATCGTTCTTTCGCTTTGCCCATCCATTTGCGGATGATAAGCAGTGCTTAGATTTAATAGAGTTCCTAACGCTTTCTGAAAGCTTTGCTAAAACCGAGACGTAAAACGACTGTCTCTATCTGACACGATGGATAGTGGCACACCATGTAAAGTCACTATTTCATTGACGTACAGTTGTGCTAACTTATCCATGCTAAATGTTTCTTTCATTGGAATGAAATGGACGGACTTAGTTAGTCGATCAATGATAACCCGAATAGTGTCATTCCCCCGACTTGTTCGAGAAAGTTTAGTAATAAAATCCATGGTTATCATTTTCCGTTTCCATACAGGTAGTTCAACTTTTTGCAGTAAACCCGAAGGTTTTACGGTGTTCTGCCTTAACTTGAGAGCATGTAAGATATTTTGCAACATATAGCGCAATGCTCTTTTTCATACCTATCCACCAGTAGTTTTTTTCAGATTTTTATACATTTTATCGCTCCCTAGGTGCATTGTATATCTAAACTTGTGAGCTTCTTCAAGTATACTTTCTCTCAAGTTACCATCAATTGGTACCCAAATTCTTTTATTTAATCTAATCAGTTCATCGCCTCCTTTGACAAACTGATCAAGCATTCCCTTCATTTCTTCTTCTTTTTCTATCTCTCATAGAGCTATTTCTGAGCATTCTTCAATTGACTAAGTAAGTCAATCTGAAGATCAAGCCTTAACGCACGAACTCTTTTCAGCTTTTCTCTTTCTTTTCTACTCAAGGCATCAGCCACAACGTTGGCTTTACCTTCATGATAACATATTTCACAGTCAAATCGTTAAGGATTTCCATCCATCTTCTCTGTCTCATATTTAGCTCCTTCTGACTAAAGATATATTTTAAACTCTTATGGTCAGTGTAGATAGTAAATTTGACTCCATAAAGATAGTGTCTCCATATCTTTAGCGCAAAGATTATGGCACCCAATTCCAAATCGTGAATCGTGTAATTCTTCTCGTGTGTTTTTAATTGGCGTGATGCATAGGCGATAACTTTATTTCTTTGCATTAACACACATCCAAGACCAATGTGTGAAGCATCACAATAAACGACAAAATCTTCAGTACCTTCTGGCAAAGTTAGGATGGGTTCACACATCCAAGACCAATGTGTGAAGCATCACAATAAACGACAAAATCTTCAGTACCTTCTGGCAAAGTTAGGATGGGTGCATTTGTTAACTTTTCTTTAAGAGTCTTGAAAGCTTCATCCTGTTTTGCTCCCCATTCGTACTTTGCGTATTTTCGAGTTAAAAATGTAAGTGGGGCGGCGATTCGAGAAAAGTTATGGATGAATTGACGGTAGTATCCCGCCAATCCAAGGAAACTACGAACTTCGGATGGGGATTTAGGGGTTTCCCTTTTAGAAATAGCCTCAATCTTGGAAAGGATCTACTTGAATGCCTTTAGCGTTGATAACATGGCCAAGAAATTGTACTTCCGTAAGCCAAAATTCACATTTCAAGAATTTGGCATACAATCTATCGTTTCTTAGTACTTCAAGTAGTATTTTAAGATGGTTCGCGTGTTCATCTCGCGTTTTGGAATAAATAAGAATATCATCTATGAATACAATTACGAACTATCTAAATAGGGTTTACAAATTCGATTCATCGTATCAATAAAAGTTGTAGGGGCATTAGTGAGTCCAAAGGGCATACCTGTGAACTCATAATATTCGTATCTAGTTTGGAATGCAGTTTTAGGAATATTTTCTTCTTGAACTTTGAGCTGGTGATAACCTGATCGAAGATCAATTTTAGAAAAATAACATGCTCCCTGAAGTTGATCAAATAGATCATCGATTCGAGGAAGTGGATACCTATTCTAATGGTTACCTTGTTCAGCTCATAGTAATCAATACACATACGCATTGATCCGTCCTTCTTCTTTACAAATAGAATTTGAGCTCCCTAAGGCGAAGAACTCGGTCGGATAAATCCCTTCTCTAACAGCTCATCTAACTATTGCTTTAATTATTTCATTTCAGTTGGAGCTAATCTGTATGGGGCTTTAGCTATTGGTGTTGTACCCGGTACCAGATCAATCCTAAATTCAACTTCTCGATCAGGTGGAATCCCTGGCAATTCATCTGGAAAGATGTCTCTAAATTCGACTACAACTGGCATGTCTTCAATCTTTTTATTCGTTTTGTCATCTGATAAAGTGATCAGATATGCTAGACATCCTTTCCTTAAGCATTTGGTTGCTTTTAACATTGAGATTATTTAGACATGATTTGTTGGTTTGTCATTCTTGACAATAATCTCTTCTCCGGTAGGTGCACAGAGTTTAATAAGCTTTTCATTGTAGATGATATGGGCTTGGTTCGAGGCTAACCAGTCCATACCAAGTACCACGTCAAATCCTGCTAATGTCATAGGTAAAAGTTTCACAGGGATGACATGATTAGAAAAAGTAATCCTACCGTTATTTAAGGATTCCGAGATTTTAACTAGATCTCTGTTTGCGGTTTCAACTTCATGGATTTGTTTAACTTTACTAGAGGTTCATTTAGCAAACTACAGAACTTATAGTCAATGAAGCTTTGGTTTGCACCAGAATAAAATAAAATTCTAGCATAAACATTATTGATAAGATGTGTACTGGTAATGACGTCCGGCAAGTCAGTAGCCTCACAAGCATTCATCACAAATGCTCGTGCTGTCTTCTTCACACCAGGATCTATCTTGGTTCCCGATCCTTCAACACCACCTTCTTTATTAAGTTTTGGGCATTCAGACTTTTAATGCCTTTGTTCATTGCAGTTGAAACTAGTAATCACCCTCTTCTTGTAGCAAGCCTCAGAAGTGTGTCCTGAAGTTTTGCAGTAGTTGCAGAATAGAGTGGATTGCATCTTCCCATGTGTCTCTTCCCGCACGTTTTGCATCTAGGGAGAGAATATGAATCTTCTTTCTTTCCAGGCCCTTTATCAAATTTCTTCGTCTCTATATTCGGTTTATGTGCCACCTCTTTCTTCTTATTCTCTTCTTGGGTTCTAACCATTCCATACGTCAAAAGCCCAGATAACTCTACCGCAGACTCTATTGTCTATGGCATGACCGCCTTCACCATATTTTCATTGGCCAGTCCCCAAATATAGCGACTGATCATGTTGTATTGGGTGTCACAAGATGCGTCACCAACCGAGCATATGCAAAGAATTTGGTATTATACCCCTTGTTGTCCAAGCCAACCATTCGAAGATTTAGAAATTCATTAGTGATTTTCTCTTTTTCATTCATTGGACAAAACATTCGAGTTACTAATGCATGAAATTCTTCCCAGATTATTGCATAAGTCTTATCTCGTCCCTTCGACTGAATAACAGAGTTCCACCACTCCAGTGCCTCATCTTTGAAAGAATGTGAGGCAAACAGAACCATGTCCTCATCAGCACACTTACTGATGGCTAAGACTACTTCGATCATTTCCAGCCATCGGATGGCTTCAATTGCTCCTTTGTTCCCTGAAAACTCAATAGGTTTACATGCTTGGAATGTTCGATATGAACATCCATCTTGTTTCTTTCTTTTCTTAGGCGTTTCATCTTCATAATTTTCATCATTCGAGCTTTGACGATCATCATCTTTCTTTCTAGATCTCGAGACTTCTTTAGTTTGGTTGGTAGGTTCTTTTTCTTTTAGTGCTGAGATTATAGTAGGAATCGCATCTTTAATTCCCTCAGCAATCATCCTTTGTATTTCGGTTTTCTAGGCCGCACGATCTTCATCTTCGTTAACTATCTTACGATACCCTCTAGTATACACCGCGGGTCTACTTTCATTGTTCTTTGACATTCTATAACGAGAATAAGAAGGAGTATCTTAATACTAAGATTCGAAATTTTCGTCAATAGTATTATTGGGTACTTCGATAGGTATCTCCAAGAAATAAGTTTCATTTATCATGTTAGTGTAATACTTTTTCTGATATCGTGCATGTCAATATAACAAGGCATTTACCTACTTCTACTTAGCAGAAAATATTTCTAATATTGGTTAAAGCCTAGATACTAAGGCAAGTATCTAATTCGCTAAAACTTGTGGATCTGATACCAACCTGTCATACCCCGGTTTCAGGACACCCCGGGAGTGCGACCGATTGGTACGCGTTATATTCACTTTTTATTTGCTTGTCTTAAAAGACGTTTACGCAGCGAAAACCTTTCACAATTCATTTCATAAAATAAAATATATCTGACGATTTACAAAAAACAAACTTTCATATATTTGTTGGGGATTAAATACCCAAAATTTTACATAACATTGTTCAAAGCAATGTTTACAAAATTTTCTGTCTACTGACAGATATTCGAAACTTGCCACAAGGTCTATGCATAGGAAACTTAGTCCTTCCAGCACTATTCTTGCTAATATGTGCATCACAGGGTTTTCATGCCTAGGATTCATAGTCCATCCAGCACTAACACCTGACTAAACATATTTAATCATGTCTACCTGAAAAGTTTTAAAAATAATACATTAGCAAAAAGCTGGTGAATACATTTAGTATGACACGAAAATATTTTGGCATGAATAACGATAAACAATTAATCATAAATTAACGGTAAACTACACATTTAGCAGTCTATTTCAACTGGAAGTCCCCCTCTATATATATTGGTATTGGTGCTCAAGCAGTCTTACTACGGGACTCTCCGGATCCACATTGAGTCTGAGCCAGCCCTAGTATGGGATTTTCACCCATCCCTAGGATATAATATGATCAAACATACATATACTTCTGGTCTAAATGTTTTAGTAGAATACCTCTATGCATTAACATGGTTAACATACTAATGGCATTTTTTTCAAAATAAAATCATTTGAATGTTTTAAAAATATTAAACGTATTCACCTGGTATGTTGAACAGAACCTCTAAACTTGATAAGCTTGTGTTTCTAAAGCTCAAAGTAACTTAAGGATTAAGTCACGAGCCTCTAACACCCTGATTAAATCAAAACTTCTATACTTGTTGTCTAGAGCATATACATTGGTTTCCTAATCTCAGGTTATGTTTGTGGTGTTTAAAAGGTAGTGGAGAGTTTCGTATAGGGAATACAATCAAAGGTTATGAAATGAAATGAAGCAGAGACATCTATTTATATATGTATATTTCTTACTCGTTAAGTATTTCTTACTTATTAAGTTTTATCCAAAGTCCAAAACTTAACAATTAAGTTTTATATTTTATTCAAAACTTAGTCATTAAGTTTTATATTTTATCCAAGACTTAGCTATTAAACTTTATCCAAAACTTAGCCGTTAAGATTCCTTCTAATTTTATTTAAAACTTAGGTATTATATTTTATCCAATACTTAATTGTTAAGTTTTATTTGTAGCTTAATTATTAAGTTGTATCCGAAAGCTTAGACACTAAGTTTTATCTAAAATTTAGTCATGAAGTCACACTTGAAACATAACCATAATTATTTAAAATATTACGAAGATTTTGCGGGTGTTACATTTTAAAACTTATTTAATCTCTAACATTAGGGTTTCGAAGGGACACTTGCCTCCAACCCCAAGAATGAATCTTAGGACTATTTTGATCCATTGGAACTCTCAATAATCATCAAGTTATCAAGGATTCGTATGCTCAAAGTGAAGATTGAAGAGATTATGATGAAGATGCAAGGTTAAACCACCCGTGATCATCTCCAGGTGGATGGTTTGTGATTCGATTATGCATGCTTATGTTTTTACCTAGCCAAGACTTAAACTTTGATTGTTTAACAACTCTTATTTGTTTATGTGTTTTGAATCATGTGCTGATTAAAGATTCTTGTTAGTAGATTTGATTATTGTTTATCAAGTTATCAATTTTACATTGTTAACCATTGAGTAATAATTAGGTTATTATCATTAATTGGTGATTACAAATAAAGTATCTAGATTGTGGCATTAGTTAGTTTACTAGTTAATTTACATAATCGGTTATCAAGTTTGTAGTTACCTTTCAACATATGTGATAAACAAGTTATGTCTATGTAACTTCAAGATTGGGTAAAACATATGTTGTATATTCAACCACATTCCTGAAACCTGGTTTTGATTCCTTTCATCTCAATAGTTCCAAACCAAGTCCAAGTTTTCATTTTGCTTCATAAAGTGATCATTTTTAGTTAATATCATCTACATCCATTTACAGTCCAAGTGACAATAGTTCAGTTTAATTAGTAATTTAGTTAAATAATCAAGCGAATTGTGTAATGCTAACCACATGCTCCCCATGGATACGATACCTGACTTACTCTAGCTACCTATGTTAATTAGGTTATTGCATGACCCAAATGACAGGTCATCACCCCTCAAGATCAGGAGTTAGTGAACATGTCCTAGACATTGGGTTTTAGCAGCTTTAGCATTAGTAGTTTGAAATCTTACTAAGATGTCTTGAACATACTTAGATTGATTTATGAAGATCCCATCAGGTGTTTGTTTCACTTGTGGTCTCAAGAAGAAGGTGAGTTCTCCTATTAAACTCATCTTAAACTTTGACTTTATTAGAATCTCAAAGTCTTAACACAATTTCTAATTTATAGAACCAAATATTACATCATTCACATATACTTGCACCAAAATTATATCCAATTCAACTTTATTAATGAAGAGAGTTTTGTCTATAGATCCTCTAGTGTATCTATTTCTCATAATAAAGGTAAAGAGTGTCTCATACCATTTTCTTGGAGCTTGATGAAGCCCATAGAGAGCTTTATCAAGTTTGCATACGTAATCTGTATACTTTGAACATTCAAAACCAGTGGGTTGACAAAACATAAACTTCTTCATCTAACTCACCATAAAGAAATGCACTCTAGACATTCATCTGAAACACCTTGAAGCCTTTTGAGGCAGCAAAGGCTAGAAAAATTTTGATTGCCTCAAGTCTGGCTACATGAGCAAAAAATTCATCATAATCAATCTCTTCTTCTTTTGTGTATCCTTATACCATAAGTCTTGCTATGTTCTTGATAAAAATAACCCTATCATCCTTCTTGTTTCTAAAAACCATGTGGTTCCTATTGTAGTCTTCCCATTAGGAAGTGCGTATAGTTTTCAAATCTACTGTCTTTCAAACTAAGGAAGCTCCACTTGCATAGCTTCTACCTAGTTGTTTTCTCTTAAGGCTTCATCCACTTTCCTTGGTTTCAATTGAGACATCAAGCATAAGAACAAACAGATATTGGCGTCATGTGCTTTGCTTCTTGTTTTGACACTTGCATTAACATTACCAATGACATTTTCAACTGGATGCTCTTTTTAAATTCTTAGTCTAGGGATCACTGATAATTGGTTAATACACATGCACGTACCATAGTTAATAATTACTTTGTTGTGCTTTTGAAATGTAGGGCAAATGGAGTTTAATGACATTATTCATAAAGGATATCGAAGATATGAAGAGTATTGCTTGACACGTGCTGAAAACAAAGAAAATCAAGGCCAAAATATGGAGGCCGTAACTTATGGCCTAAGGCCGTAAGTTACGTCCTGTCACGTATCATGGTTGATAATTTCGAAATTTGAATCATATAAAAACCCTAACATTGGGGTTTCAAGGTGACCCTGGCCTCTAACCCCAAGAACGAATCTTTGGACGATTTTTGAGATTTTGGAACTCTTTGTAATCGCAAGTGATCAAGGATTCATATGCGTAAAGTGAAGATTGAAGAGATTATGATGAAGATGCAAGGCTAAACCACTCGTGATCATCTCCGGGTGGACGGTTTGTGATTGGATTATGCATGCTTGTGCTTTTACCTAGTCAAAACATAAACTTTGATTGTTTAACGACGTTTCTTTGTTTATGTGTTTTGAATCATGTGTTGATTAAAGATTTTTGTTAGTGGATTTGATTATCGCTTATCAAGTTATCAGTTTTACATTGTTAATATTGAGTCATAGTTAGGTTATTATCATTAATTGGTGATTACAACTAGAGTTTCTAGATTGTGGCATTAGTTAGATTACTAGTTAATTTACAAAATCGGTTATCAAGTTCGTAATTACTTTTCAACATATGTGATAAACAAATTATGTCTATGTAACTTCAAGATTGGGTAAAACATAAGCAGTATATTCAACTGCATTCTTGAAACCCGGTTGTGATCTCTTCATCTCAATAGTTTTTAATCAAGTCCAAGTTTTCGTTTTGCTTCATAAAGTAATCATTTTTAAATTAATTTCATTCGTCTCTAATTTGCAGTCTAGTGACAATAGTAAGTAAATAATTTTGAATCAATTACGCGTGACACCATCCACAGACACCTCGTGGGACCAACACCCTATTTACCCTAACTAGTTAAGGTATTTAGGAATCATAAAACAAGTAAATTATCTTCTTATTTGATCGGGTCTTCGGCACCGATCAATCACTTGGAGTTGTTGAGATAGATCCAAGTTGGAGAAGTTTGTTTAGAAAGCTTTGTAGATGGACACATGAAAACGACTTGATCAACTACCAAATTGACTCCTTTTTCAGCATTTTTCACATTTGTTCCCTTATCAAGGGATTGCCTAGTACCACAGTGCTCGTGAGACTCCTCATCTTATGAACCATCATGATTTTGTGATGTTTGATCTATGATATTTATGGTACTTGCATATGCTTATCCTAATTGTGGCTGGATAGGATCAGCAGCTGATCTGATGTGACTAAAACCAGGTGGTAGATCAACTTTGTAATCTTTAGTACTTGTGGTTTGTGGTTCCGCTGATCTTTCAAATAATTCTCCTAGAACATTCTCAAGAAAATGGTTAAAAACATTTGTGAATCCATTTAGATCAAACATCCAACTTGGGGTACTTCCCATACTATTTGAGGAATTTTCATTAAATATAAAATTTTCAGATTCCTCTATGGTGTAGTTAGCTTTGTTGTATACTCGGTAAGCCTAAGCTTGTGATGAGTATCCTAAAAGAACCCATCTACTGATTTCTCAACAAATTTGGATAAGTGATCTTTAGTATTTAGAATAGTGTATGGAAAGGTCTTAAGAACCCTATGAATGGTCTTCTCTTAGGTCACAATTCATAAGAGATCTTACCATGTGTCTTTACTATTAACACACTGTTCTGAACATAGCACGCAGTGCTGACTTATTCAACCCAAAATATTATAGGAAATTTGGAGTCAGACAACCTAGTACTTCCAGCCTCAATAAGTGTTCTTTTTCTACTCTCAGCAACTCCGTTTTGCTGAGGAGTTTTAGGAGCATTATATTGTCTGCCAATACTTTTGGATTCATTAAAAGAGTTAAGTGTATGGTTTTTAAATTCTATACCTTGATCACAACTAATAATTTTAACCTTTTGATCAATTTGGTTCTCAATTTTAATAACAAATTATTCTATAATTTCAACAGTTTTATTTTTAGTTTCTAAAAAGAATACTCGAGTGAATCTTGTAAAATCATATATTATTACCAAGCAATATGATTTTTTTCCAAACTCTTTACACCTATTGGACCAAACAAGTCCATGTGTAACAGGTGGAGGATTTATTTATTGAAGCTTTTGAAATGAAGCATGATACATTACCGAAGGTGACGCATTCTCTATGTTAAGCATGCACATATTGTCTCTCCTTGAAGCTCTTAAAAGTATTTTATCATTTGGTATAACAAAACTAGAATATAAAACAATACATTCATGCTCTGTGAAGAGAGTGTTATGTTTTTAATCACACAGCTCAGATACACTCAGTAGATTATAGTTCAATTCCTTCACATAATTCACCTAATCAAAGCTTGCCTTTCCATTGCTGAGTGTCTCTCTGCAAGTAGTATATCCTCCTCTTGTATCACTTCCAAAGGCAACATATCCACCATCATATGGTTCAAGGTTCAGTAGGCATGATCTGTTACCTGTCATGTGCCGAGAGTATCCGCTATGCACAATCCACAAGTTTTCTTTGATCTACGGATGTTCCTGCACATGAATAAATTGGTTAGTGATGAATGGGGACCCAATCCTATTTAGTCTTGGGTCTTCCAGATTTCAACAATTATTTTTCAATTTTGAGTGCTGAAGGCTTGATTTCAGATTTTGGGTCATCTAAGGTTTATCAAATTCGAAAGATGTCTTTGATCTCTAAACTTTCCATTTGGCTTTAGAATTACTAGACGCTTTGACATCATCTCTACCTTGAAGACATTTTGAAACTTTTGGAGATGGTGAGGCTTTCTTCTTCTTTGGTTTTGTAGCAGCTAAATTTTTCAGCAGACTCCTTATTGGTGCTAAATTATTCTTGAGGTCAGCACTTGAGTTGCTTTGATTCTGAACATTTTTAAAAGAACCATCTTTTATTTTAGATGGTGATGTTGTTTTGATTTTGGTCGCAAAACGGTTGCGAATTTTACTATCGTTTTTACAAAATTATGATAGTAATTGCTCATTTTTATAACATATTTTAAGGAAAAAAACTCAAATTTGAGTTGTTTTAAAAATTCACAGGTACTTGTCAGAATATATCTTATAATATATATATATCTTATAATAAAGTATATATATCGTACATAGAATTGAGTCAATAGAGAATATTGCATTTCAGTTTATGGTCGTTTTTAAAACATATTTATAGACTAAACTTTAGCTGTTTTTTTTTTCTTTTTATGATAGCAAATTCTTAACCTTAATTTAAAAGTATTATTCATACATTGAAAACTACTTCAAGCCTTCAAGGTATATATTATTACTATACAATTTGCCGTGTTAATGCGTTATTAATATTATTATACCCAAATAAGTGTCGTAGATTCTGATCAAAAGTTGAAGACACATATGCATGACAAATCTGACGCACAAGTTGCAGCAATATTATAACTTCAATTTGTTAAAGTCATATTATATTTCGATCAAATTCATGTTCCTTTTATATTGGTTAAGTAGGATCCCACAAATGACCAACCAACACGCATTATTAGGGTTTTGTCCAATCAATTATAAAAGATAGTACAGAAGATATGTAATTAAAAATTTAAAATATATACCCTATAAAAAAAAGATTAACTACGGTTACATATGACTTATTTTTATCCCGTCCATATAAGCGTCACGTCTGCATTGACACATGTTGTCACTTCCTTCAATGTTGGATTACAATGTATTTGAAAATATTAATTAACTCATATCGATCACAATAAATATTATATATATGATCACTATTACTTTTAAATTATTTGACATCTTGTTAAAAGTTATAAGAAATTGCAAAATATGTTCACAAATAATGATTAAGGTATTAATATTTATATTACCGTTAATATTTTTTATTTATTAAAATAAAAGGTGTTTTTTTCATATTTTCATTTGAAATAACATTTTCTTTTAATTTATTTTAAAATTCATGGTATTATTCATATTTTTAGTAATGTTTATTTTTTACACATATCCCCTTTATTAAACATATATTGCATACTTACATATTTACCCATTTGATTATTTTATTAAAAAACACTTGTATAATGTGTACTTTACCTAATTTTATTAAAGTATAAAATTACGTTTTTCTTTTTTTACTAACTTTCGAGTTTTAATTATTTATTAATGTTTCTTTACTAACATTTTTTATGTTCGTTTTGTTTTTTAGCATGCTTATCTTTCAACGCTAACGTTTTCTAGTTCGCATAAGAAACACTTCCAATCGTTTCATGCAACATGATCTGAACATATAAATTTACTCATTTTTGTGTCACAAGTAATTCTCCTATCTCAAATCCCGCTTTTGCACATGTTTGGTTCAAAAACTGTCAAACCCGGACCTTCTCTTAAATCTATTTGATAGTTTCAAATAAACTCTAATCAATTGCGATGAAATCGTCTTCTCATCATCCACCACCCTCACCAGCAGTCGTCGCTAGAGGGTGGAAGAACATAATTGGTTGGAGAAGCCTAATTCAGCTAGATTTTTAACCTACAACATTCAAAGTGGATGGTAATGAGACAATTCTATTTGGGTATAATAATATTAATAACGCATTTCGGAAAAAATTTCAACATGCAATCTACCTTTAAATAAAATTTTCAAAGTTGCATGTTGAAATTTTTTCCGAAACACATTTGTTTGGCCACTTACTTTTTTCTGACAGTGGATGGTAATGAGACAATTCTAACATAATTAGTTTGTGTTTGTTCCGAGTTATTTTCTAGTAGTTTCGAGCTACTAGAATAGATACACGAGAAGGTTCGGGTATGTCATTGTTTGAATTAAACATGTGCAAAAGCGGGATATATGACCGGAAAATTACTCGTAACGCAAAAACAAAAAAAAATAGGTGTTTGGATCGTGTTGGATTATGGGACTGAAAGTGTCTCGTACGCAAACCGAGGAATGTTACTATAGAAAGTTAATATAGTTTAAAGAAAGTAAGAAATGTTAATATTAAAATATAAACAAAAAATTAACAATCAAATGTTAGTATAAAAAGGAAAAACTACTTAAGACATGAGCAAATATGTAATTTTATAGTTTTAGTAAAAATAAGAGCAAAATTTTAATTATATATGTTATTTTTAATAAAATATTTTCAAATGGGTATATATGTAATATTTGTGTTTAATGAAGGGGATATATGTAATTAAAATTTTTAGCTTGGTTATATATGTAAATGACTAAGTTTTGTAAAAAGATATTTGTAATTAAAATTTTAAGTTGTGTATATATGTAAATGACTAATTTTTATAAACCAAAATTACTTAAAATTGGGAACTATAACAACGATTTTAAAAATGAAACTTTTGTAAAACGGTTTGTTTTAAAGTGAGAAGTTTTTTTTTGAAAAAAAAAACAAGAAAAGTTTAAAATTTTGACAATAGTGTTCTATTACTTATATTGCTTACTTATACGTAATTTCACTCATATTTTATATTAAAATATCGCTTTATAATCAATTAATTTTTATTATATTTATCATTTTATTTATTTAACTCATATAATACACGAGTTTACTAAAATTAGCTTATACTATCAAAATATCTATAAGTCACATGGTATTTTTCAACATCGTCCACCTAGGATTTGGACATGTATCGTTACTAAAATGAAAGTTAATTATTTAATGATACATTAAATGCTAACTATATTATTTATATACTTTTCAAATTCTAAAATGGATTTTTTGATAAATTGAAAACATGTTTCTTTTTATTAGAAAAAATAATATTTTAAAATTTAAATTTTATTAAATCTGAATTTTTTTAATGCAAAAAACTTTAAAAAAATGATATTGTTTAAAAAATAATATTTTTAAAATAAACTGGAGTGTTTAAAAACAACTTTTTTCAAAACAAAAATTTTTTAAAGACGAAAGTTTGAAAAACTTTTATTATTGTTTTATTGCCTAAAGTAGTTAAGTATACGTAATTACAATTATATTTTATCTCAAAAAATATTTTATATTTTTCAAATATTAATAAATAACTATTAATTTAATATTTTCATTAAACATGTGTTTTTAAACTAGTAATTAAAAAGACAAAGCAAAAGGAGGATTGTTGTTATGTAAGTAACTAAGTACGAACGCTCCTTCATGTTAAGAATAAAGTTTAAACCACCACATAAAACCAAAATGGAAACTTTAAAACATTGAAGCCAACCAAGTTGGAACAACCCTCTCTCTCCCTCCCTCCAAAGGCCAACCTATAAACATAAAAAATGGATTTTAAATTATTTATTTTTGACCAGAAGCTTATAGTACTACATAATGTAATTTTGATTATTATATAAACGAATCTGACCTTTTTATATAATAGTAAGAGAAAATAATTAGCTAAAATGTTATCTTTTCCTTGAGAGAAATAAAAAAAAAGTAACATTTACAAATTAAAGCAGTTATTAAACAAAGTGGTGATATCACCCACTAATCATTCGTTCTAGCTTTGCAAAATGCAATTATAATTATAACTAGTATTAAGATACTCAAGTTCTCACATGGATGTAAAACTGTAAGAAAAATTAACGCTAAAACATTACTGTAAATGTTAAAAGGAAGTTGAAAAAATATGTAATTTTTATAACAATATAGATATAAATAGTATATATTTAAGTATTTGTAAAATATTATATATACATAAAATTACCATATTGGTACCGATGATGCATAAGGTGCAAGTATGTATTGCTTAGAAAATCTTAAGATTCTCATTATGAACTTTCAAAACTTATCTTCTAGCCCCCTCAAATGTAGGCATTGATACGTTTTATACCCTATGGTTATTTATTACTTCTATTATTTTTTGACACATTTAGCATTATTTTTGTTTTTCCCCCTCTCACAACATATAAAATTCAATGTTTTATAAAGTTTTACAATGTTGTGACATGCTTATTTTTATCTACGTTTCAATGTGAATTTTATTTAAAACAAAGTTGTGCATCAAAGCATAAAGTACAAACGTTCAACGTTTCAATATTTTTATACGCTCTTTTCTTTCTGTTTTTTCTAACAACTCTTAAGATATGAATTTTATAAAATCCAAATTTGTATGGGTTCATATCTACCTACGTTTTTATCCATTGTGGTGTCCCTGTTTTTTTATTAACGTTGTGACGTGAGTTTTTTTTATGGCAACGTTGTTTTGCATAAAATTCAAATGTTATTAACTCCTCACCTCAATACACATCTCTACGATTGTTTCATTTATTTAAAGTTTTAAATGTTGTTAACGACTTACACATTTCGGTTTTGTATAAATTTTACTTATATTATCAATGCCTCCTTCAACATGTAGGTTCAAGTCAACATTTCAACGTTAGTTTTTTACGCCACCCTCATAACACGGGAGTCTTAATATTGCATATAATTTTAAATTATAGAGGAATAATATGTTAGTTAAAAGAATAAAGAATATATAAATATAAAGCACAACATTTGTATCGTTGTATGAATAGAGTTTTAGAAAATAAATATTACTTATCTTTAGTACTAAATGGAAACAATAATAGTGACTAAAAAATCCAAATAATAAAAAGCACATCATTTGTGTCATTGTGTGAATAGAATTTTGAGAAAATAAATATTACTTAACTTTGGTATTTGATGGAAACAATATAAAATTCAATCAATCCCACCATTTTAATGTAGCTGACGTTAATTTGTTTTTGTTATAGGATAGAATAGTTTTATTCATTTTAATGTGTGTGTATGTATATATCATGTATGTGTATGACTCACAAGTTGTCCCAGGTCACTGGAGAATTCAATATATTCCCTAGAAATGTTACAAGTTTTCTCTCTTTCATTCCCCATAATATCTTTCATATTTCCCCTTCTAGCGGTTTCTACCGCAGATTCTAACGTCTACGTTCAATGCTCTCAACTCAACATTACATCAATGACACCTTATGAGTCGAATATCAACTCGCTATTCATTTCTTTACTCGACTCTGCCTCGATCCACAACTTCAACAAATTTGAAACCTCCCCGCAAAGTGATGGTGTGTACGGCCTCTTCCAATGTAGAGGCGACCTTAGCTCTCCCAGTTGCAAAGATTGTGTTGATAGCGCTATAAGTCAACTCAAGACCGCTTGTCCTACATCCATAGGTGGTGAAATACAGTTGGAAGGATGTTTTGTCAAGTATGATAATACATCATTTTTCGGGGCCCTAGACAAGATAGAGGTGTGTAGGAGATGTGGCCCTTCGATCGGCTATAATTCGGATGTGTTGAACCGTATAGAAGGTGCGTTGGCACATCTAGTGGGTGGGAACGGAGAATACTTTCGTAGGGGTGATTTTGGGAGCATAGAAGGTGTGGCACAATGCGTACAAGATTTGAGTTTAAGTGATTGTCGTGATTGTCTTTCAGAAGCATGTGGAAGGTTGAGAACCGAGTGTGAGACCTCGACTTGGGGTGATATGTACCTAGGTAAATGTTATATCCGATACGCTAATCAAGGTAAGTCTGTTTGATTTGTCATCGTAGTGGTGTGTGTTAAGCTAAGTGTCATATATATCTAACAATAACATATAAAGTGTACATGATCAATTAAGGTGCAGGTAATGACCATATTGCAAATAATGGGGACCGAAGTAGCAAGAAAGACATAGGGAAGTGGATTGGTTATGTTCTTGCTGCCCTCTTTGGGGGATCATCATTGACTTTCGCTTTAACTATGACATGTAATAACTTCTGTAATGGTATGTTACTTCATCCAAATATCTGATTTTATTTATTCAAATTTGAAAATTTTAATTCGGGTTTTCGATTTTGAAAATATAAATTCAGGATAATTTAAATAACCCTAATTATGATTTTAAAATAAATAAATGATATATGTATGTATTGTATGTATAAAGCATAATATATAATTCAAATTCGAATAACCGAGTGGATTTGGTTCGAAATTAGCAGATCAAATTCGAAATTTGGTTCGGATAAGTACCAAATTAGAATATTCGTAATCAAGATTTTCGGATCAAGTTTCGGGTTATTAATTGAATCGTTTCAAAAAAATAAAAACCCTACGATAAATATACTTGATGTGAAAATGAGAATCGTTAATAATATGATTAAACATTTGATCATGCTGAATTACAATTGAATATTTTTCTTATTCTCTTTTCGACCAAAGATATAAATAAATGATTTTAATGATTTCTAATTATTAAATACATTCTTTTTATTTATTTGTTATGAAGTACTCGTATTCTTGTGATCAACATCGTTTATTATGCTATTCTTTTAAAGATTTGTCTACAAAAAATTGTAACACTTGATAGGTCCCGTTTAATTATATATGTTTACTTTCTTTTAATAAGCGTACATTAGTTGTTTAATATGAGCATGTCGTAAAATATTATTTGAATGCGTGTCGCATAATTTCCATAGCTCTAGTAATTCATGCTCTTATAACAATCGTGAATTCTTGATAGACAACAGCACAACAAACAATACAATAAACAATTTTAAGAAAGAGGTGGAGAAAGCCAATGAAAAGGCAAGTTCAGCCAAAACGACTGCAGAAGAGACCAAGAAATCGCTAAGAGATGTAGAGAAAAAAACAGAAGAAACAAGCAAAAAGATGAAAGACGTAGAGAAAAAAAATGACGAAAAGAAGAAAGATTATCCTTACGGACCATACGGACCATACGGACCATACGGACCATACGGACCGTACCATCCTTACGGACCGTACCATCCTTATGGACCGATGATGCCGCCGCCGCCTCCCCAACCTTATTATCAACAATCCACTCCAAATTCGTGTTATTACTTGTAAAATTGTTTGGGTCCTTGAAAATAAAAGTCCCAAGCCCAGGGTGAAGGGATTCAGAAGAAACTTCCCTCTTCTAGTTGTACAATTCACTCATCTTTTTGCTTATATCTAGGGTTCTAAATGACCTGAACTTTTAGTGAACGGTTCATAACCGTCTGCCGAGAAGTTCTTTATCTTAGTTTGTTTAATAAAAAAACGAAAATGAACAAGAAACCATTTTGTTTAGTTAAACAAACGTACATGAACCAAGGTCACATTTTTAGTAAGGTGTTCGTTTACATACGTCCATGACCGTTCGTTCATTAATATTTATATACTTTGTAAATTTGAATTTTAATTAATCTATCCAATCTTTATGTATTTTGTAATTTTTGATTAGCCTAACATTTTCACTTTATAATTGTTCATGTTCGTTAACTTTCGGTAATATGTTCGTTTTTGTTTATGAACAAGCTCAATTTCCTAATGAATCAACACACACACAAAAGAAAAAGAAACTTTCGTTTGATTATATGTTCGTAAACTGTCTTGAACATTTTTAACTGTTAGTGAACACATATTAACAAATATTGTTCGATTCGTTTATAGCCTTATTAAAATCATAATTAAATACATTGGTCGATATTAATTCCAACGGCTTGTGTGTTGTTTTATTCTCAACTTTTCATTCTATCTTATCTAGTTTGATTACATGTCAAGCATATTAAACAAAGTTACAAAACCATAAAACAAACATCAAATTTTGGGTTATTTATATTAAAAGTTTAGAGTGTGTTTGGTATATGCAAAAATTTTAAGGATTTCAATAGAATCGAAACTTAAATTTCATTGGTTATTCTATTATTTCATTTGGTTGATAGAATTTATTGAAACTAAAAACTGATGGAACTGAAATGGAATTAAAATGAACCCCTCAAATTCCTTCGAAGGAAGGATTTCAAATACATTTCAAGTTATAAATGAATTCAATAAAAGAAGTAGGAATTTTTTTCGCGAAACAAATGGTCGCCAGTAACGACTATTTGTCGCCTCCACCACGGGCCACTATCGCCCTACCACCGGCTGCCATCTACCTCCCGACCGACATTGCCGCCAGCATCCGCCGAAACCATTAATCGATGTCACCGACCTTCGACACCTAGCTGATGTCGCCATTCATCGGCCTCAACGGTCGACGCCTGTCGAATTGACTACCTCCACTTCAAGTCACAGTTCTCTACCTCCAACCGCTCAAATCCGCTCGACGCCCCAACCACCTCATACTTGTCGCCCCGCCAATAACCACTACTCCACACCGTAGCCGCTAACTACCACTGGCACCATCCCCATCAAATATCGCCACCAGCACAGCCCACCATTGATGCCGTCAACAACCGATCGCGCATGCCGCTATTGCCGACAACCGGCAGTCATGACCGATTGCACCTGTTTTATCTAGTTTTCATATAACTATATTGTTTTCTCATGAACCTTTCATTATAATTTATATATATAAAGTAGGGTATATATATATATATATATATATATATATATATATATATATATATATATATATATATATATATGTATATATATATAGGGGAGGGTTCCTAAGAAAACCAAGTTTTATGAAAAAACTAAGAAAACCAATTTTTCACCCTTGATCTTGTTTAATCAATGGTCAAGATTTATAATGGCAATTTTGTAATTAAAAGAAGTTTATATGAATCAATTATTAGGTTTAAGGGTATTTTTGGGAGATTATAATTTTTTAACTTTAGAAACTATCAATAAATTTAAATTCCTAATTATTCTCATTCTCTCTCCTTTCTCTCTAGTCACGAATCTATGAAAATTATTAGTATCAAACACAATTTAACATAAAAGTTACATATATGTATTACAAAATAAATCTTATACTTAGTCGTTCTTTTTCATTCAGACCTTCAAACTTTTAAATATATCTCACGTTTCCGTATATGTAAGTCGACTTCTTTTTTTTCTGACCCATGTTGACATATATTTAATTGCGTTACGTATATGTAACCATGTTACATACATGTATACACACCTAGATTGTCAATAGAAACAAAAAAGGTAGAAAAAATGAATGAGAAAGATGTCGACTCTTTGAACACTTTACTAATCCTGATGATGCAAAATATTTATGTTATGTTATTACATATATATTGGGTGTGCTTCTTCAACCGAATAAATAATAAGTCATGTTTCTTGTATAGGTTACATACATGTAGTAGTTGAGAACTTTGTAACTAGAAATATTTTAGTTGCGTTCATGTAAGTACGAGTTGCATATGTAAACTATTAGCTACGAATATGTGTATGAGTTACATATACGTAACCGATAGTTTTACATATGTAACTCATAGTTACGTATACGTAGCCCGACAATATGAGAAAACAACTACTGTAATCATTATCATCATCGATTTCTTTAGCAGAAAACTTTGTATTCTGTTATGTTGATACGTATACGTAACCTGTATACGTAATTCATCATCATCGTTCTTCAAGGTTTGATTTCTTTATCACCATCGTTGATTTCTTCAAGGTTTAACTTTTTTATCATCATTATATGTCTTTTGTTCAAGCATGGACCTGATCAATCAATAGAAAAGAATAAAGAAACTATCACCTTCTTGAATATACAAATGTTGGAATGGATTAAAATTTCCTGAACTTTGTTATGTAGTATCAATTGAAGCAACGAATCAGGAAGAAAAGATGATGGAAGAAATCGAATTGATGAAGAATAATATGATCGATGATTGAGTTTTAAAAATAGTCTGATTTGTTCAAGCATGGAGTAAAATAAGGGATTTTAGTTAACAATGATTATTTACTAAATATAAGTTACATACACAATGACTAAAACACCCTTTTAAAATAATAAATATAAATAAATAATAGAAAATTTTGATTGGTTAAAATTGGTTTTCTTGGTTTTCTTAAAACTACTTAGTTTTCTTAGGATCTCTTCCCTATATATATATATATATATATATATATATATATATATATATATATATATATATATATATATAATATATATATATATATATATATATATATATATATATATATATATATATATGTGTATGTATATATATATGTATATATATATATAGAGAGAGAGAGAGGATTGGGTTCATGTGAGAACACTTAGTTTTTATAAGAACCCTTTAACTCATCTTACGACCATTGATTGTGTGAATTTTGTACTTTTTAAAGATGGATGGCATAGATTAAAAGAGGGGCAAATTAGTCTTTTTGAACTTTGTACTTTCTTACATTCTTTTTACTTTTGTACTTGTTATTTTTTTCTTAAATTCAAGTTTTTCTTTCTATTTATTAAGCTCAAGATCTGATTAACCTTCTAACGCCACCACCAATGATTTCAAGTCTCACCACCACCACCACTATGACACCACCAGCACCACCACCATTAATTCTGACTCCTACCACCACCACACCTCTAATTCCATTTCATCTTTCTCTACCTCTCTAACATAAACTCATATTTCATTTCAAGATCTTCCATCTTTCTTGATTTTTTGCTTGATTCTTCTTTAAATATGAGGTATGGATGACAACCCTTCATCTTCAACCGTTTTTTGAAGTTACACGTGAGTACACGAGTTCTACATCATGAAAGTCATGTCCTTTTTTGAAGTTACAGGTGAATACGAGTTCTATGTAAGTGACTGTTTGTTTTCTACCGATGTTGCGAAATGGGTTTTCATTGTGGAGGCGATAACGATGGAGCGGAGGTTGCTTTCGTTTCCAAGATGATATCATTTAGATCTGAATCTTTGATATTTTTTTGTTATTGGATCTGATACTCAGTAGTTACATACTAGATCTCTGTAGATCTTGTTCAGATCTGTCATCCACTATGGTGGCCCTTTATTATAGTCACCATCTTCTGGTCAACAGGTTAGGGTTTTATTTTGACTTTGGCTTTGGGTGTTAGACGAGCATTTCATGTAGATTGAAGGTTTTGATTTAATGTTTTAAATTATATATTTATATATTTAAACTTAGAGTGGTGTGATCTTGATGCATTTTTGTAGAATGAATGTTGTAATGTAATGTTTTAAAAAAAGATGTTTGTGATTTTAACTTACATCGTTTAGGAATGAATGTTTTTTAAATATTTGTGTACTTTAATATGTTTCATGTTTCTAGGTTTTTTTATTTTTTTATTTTCAGATCTGGGTACATTGATGCATATTTTTAATATTCTATGTTACACTATTTTACATTTATGTTATACCTTCTTATAGTTGTGTTACACTTATTTATATTAATGTAACACTAAGTTGCATCAGTTTACATTTGTTTGACAGATTAATTTACATTTGTTAATATTGGTTTACATTAGTTTACATTGGTGTAATATTGGTTATTGTTGGGCTTTTAATAGTGTAACTTGAGGTTTCGTGATAACTTTGCTAAATGTTACATTATTATAACATTAAAACCTAATGCAACTACGTACATATGATTTTTCTTTAATTTTTGTGGTGTAGCACATTAATGTTTAAAGTAGATATTTGTTGGTTTTTATATATGTTTTTTTGATGTAAAACATTATGTTATACCTTCTTAAAGTGGTGTTACACTTATTTATATTAATGTAACACTAAGTTGCATCAGTTTATATTTGTTTTACAAATTGATTTACATTTGTTAATATTGGTTTACATTAGTTTACATTGGTTTACAATGGTGAAATATTGGTTAATATTGGGTTTTTAATAGTGTAACTTGATGTTTCGTGATAACTTTGCTAAATGTTACATTAGTATAACATTAAAACCTGATGTAACTAAGTACACGTGATTTTTCTTTAATTTTTATGGTGTAGCACATAAATGTTTTAAAGTAGATATTTTTTGGTTTTTATATATGTTTTTTTGATGTAAAACATTATAAAGAATTACAATATGACTTAATTCATTGTATGTATTTCATTTAGGAGGTGTAGTTACGTGTTTTAGTATCGTTTGGTTGTTATGTTATTGAAATCACTTTGGTGTAGTTACATCGTTTTATGATGTATATTTTACATATGGTTTACATTAGTTTTCATTGGTTTACAATCACATAAACATAATGTAATTAATTGTAACTAAGTATGTTGCATTGTGTTACATCATTGTAACATTAAAATTACATCCATACCTTACATTTGTCTACAAGTTACAGTAATGTAATACGTAACGTCCGAAACAAAAAAAAATAAAAAATTTCGAGACTATATTGGAATTAAAGAGAAAAATAAGACGAAATTAGTGATATAATTATTATAAAAATATAACAATCTATCAAAAATTATAGAAGTTTTAAAAATAAAGGGGTAAACTTTGTTTAATAAAAAATAGAAAAATATGGTGAATTAAAAGATGGTAGGTGGTGACACTTGTCACCATCATATTAAATCTGTTCATTTCACTTTTTGAAATAGTATGTAAAATGTCTAATATACCCTTTTCTATAATAATAATAAGTGATGACACATGACATCATCTTGTCCTTTCAAAATTGAATCAATGGACCATAATTAGTTAAAGGGTTCTCACAATAAAATAGAGTTCTCATTTTAACCTTATCGTGTATATATATATATATATATATATATATATATATATATATATATATATATATATATATATAAACTCTTGTTTATTGTTTATTATGATAACCTATTAATCCAACTATTGGTCCACAACAGATGACGTCACCACTGTAAGTTAGAGTTCCAACGGTAAAACTATTGGTTTACAATGAACTTTCAAAAATTGAAAATATATATAGCAAGACTATATTCGAATTAAAGATATTAAAACGATTTATTTAATGGTGTTTAAAAAATAGTTTAGATGGTTGTTTAAAAATTGGTGAATTTTTTTTAAAAAAGAAGAGAAATATTGAAAGTGGAGAGAAAACTGTTACATCAGTGGTGTAACACAGTATAAAAGTTTGTTATACTACGTATTTTATGTCTAAGTGTTAATTATATTAGAGTTAACGAGTTATTGCAATAAACAAGAAAAGTTTCTTTATTAACTCTTGTTTACTTCTATAACCTATTGTAACATCCGGCCCCTCACACCAACAATATTGTCCGCTTTGCCCACGAGGAGCTCACGGATTTGCTTTTGGTTGCCCAGGTGAAAACTTCCCAGGGAGGTCACCCATCCCTGGACTGCTCCCACCTAAGCACGCTTAACTGTGGAGTTCTCCTCTCATCCACAGCCAATACGCCCAAAACGCGTTGTTGATATTAGAGGCCAGACATTCCTTATGAACCAGGAATCTCTCATGTCCATGGCCGATGTGGGATAAGTGTAGGGTGTCACTTGGTGTGAGGGGCCGGGTGTTACAAACGTGAACACATACACAAGACCCGCACAACATAGTTCGAACCTTGAATGTTTGATTTTTTGACTAATTTGTTGTGAATCTAATCGATTTTCATTCACACGATATCTATAAATGTTTATACATTACCATTTTGGTGTTTAGATATCAAAGTTTAATAGTTTAAATGATTTAACTAGAGTTTTGTTATTTACTAGGCCATTCATCATTTTATTAATTTTATAAAACATCTATCTTATATGCTAGAGATATAGAGAATGCGCAACCTTTGTAGGGGTGTGACATTGTTATTGGCGTTGTTGCTATGAGGGGCGTGGTGTTTCTTAGGGTCTCATGTTCACACCTAGGACCTTGCAAGCCTGTGGGAATTACATCGATATTCTCACTCAAAGCTAAACTTTAGCAATTCAGATTAAATCAATTATTTTAATTCTGGATTATTTTTATTTGATTTTTGAAAACAATAGCACCCGCCGCAACGCGCGGGTATTCTCACTAGTAAGATATAGATATAGATATTTACCCCACACTTGCTACCCCGAACCTTTCCCAACAATCTCCTCCTCCCTTCTTCGGCCTAACTTTTACTCCTCACGTTCTTCTTATTCAAAACCCTACTTTCTATCTTCACCAACCCATATCTCAGATACGTTTTTTTACTACTCAGTTTCTTCTTGTTAATATATGATTCTCATTTTAACAACTATTTCAAGAAAACCCACATGGATGTTGTTACAATTGAAGCCTAAATTTATTACAGTTCACGTTATAAAACAACCACTGATGTGAAAATTTGGTGTAATTTACTCTAATGTTCACATTAAATTAGAGGGTGTGCATATAAAATGGAGCTTTTTTGCCATTGACAACCATGGTATTTTAGCCCTAATGTTCACCTTCTCTGGTAGTTTCATAATCTGGTTGTAAGATAGAAATACGGTAACGGTGACATGGGTAAGTGGGTTTTTATATATTTTCTAATTTGCTAAAATTGAAAATGACAAAAATGTGCTGGTACATAACAGTTGAAATTAACGTTGTTAAGCAATTGGAACATACATGAGAGGAAACCACACTTCTGAGAATCAAATTTATAAAATTTAAAGGTTAGGGACCGAATCTATAATACAATACCACAAGGACCTTCCGTGCAATTCACTTTAACATTACTAAAAAGAGCTCTTTTTTAATTTATTAAAAAATATTTTTAATATATAAAAAAGATAAATAATATTATTAGTAATTATAGTAATTATTAAATAGGAGATGGAGAAGTGATAAAGTTTTGGTAAGAAAAAATGTAATGTTGTAATGTGTCCCTCTTAATTACTATTTTATTAAAGTATAGATAAAAATTATCGTTTTTGATGCATGATAGCAATCTCTAAACTTTAATTTATAAATATTATTTATAGATTGAAAGTTTTGTGACCTTAAAGTTATGAGTTCAAGTCGTGAAAACATCTTGCATAAAATATAGCATAAGGTTACGTATATCAGATCGCCAAGCAATCCGGCCCCTTCCTGGACCCTACACAAAACAGGAGGTAAGTCAAGAATCGGGTACTTTATTTATAGATGGAAAGCTACTTCAAGATATATATTACTACACAATTTGCCGTGTTATTATATATCCAAATAAGTATAGTAGATTCTAAGCAAAAGTTGAAGACACATTCATGACAATTGCACAAGTTGCAGCAATATCAAAAAAATCAATAGTTCAATTTGTTATAGTCATTTTAAACATATATTATCTCATTACGAAGCTCTAAAAATAACAAGGTATACTTATACTTATACGTCGTTAAATTTACACACTGATCAACGGCCAGATCTAAATAAATTCACCTTGAAACGGATCGACAATCATTAGCGGCAACATGTTGCCGCTAATGAGTCGCCGCTAATAGTAACATTTCTTGTAATGATAAGTTATTAATTATATAACTCTATCTACAAAAGTATGTTTGTGTTTAACCTTTATATTTGAAAATCATCGATCATCATAACTAATATTTTAAAGGATACCACTCATCACTTAAATAATTAATCCGATTTTTCTAACAGTTAGATACACTACAAGATTTTTGCCCTATCGCGACGACACATGTCGTCGCCATAGGTGTCAGTTGTCGTCGCCATAGCCTATGGCGACGACATGTCGTCGCGATAGGGGTAGTCGCCGTAGTTTCGTCGCAATAGGTTAAAATTAGTCGTCGAGGTAGACTTTGTCGCCATTGTCCCCTATCGCGACGACATGTCGTCGCGATAGGCTCGTCGCTATTAATATTTCCCCCAATTTTTTAATTCAAAAATTAAAATAAAATATCTAACACGTGGACCCTATGGCGACGACATGTCGTCGCCATAGGTTAATATTTCCCCCAATTTTTTATATTATATTATATTATATTATATTATATTATATTATATTATATTATATTATATTATATTATATTATATTATATTATATTATATTATATTATATTATATTATATTATATTATATTATATTATATTATATTATATTATATTATATTATATTATATTATATCAGGATTGTTGTTGTTGTTGTTGTTGTTGTTGTTGTTGTTGTTGTTGTTGTTGTTGTTGTTGTTGTTGTTGTTGTTGTTGTGTTGTTGTGTGTTGTTGTTGTTGTTGTTGTTGTTGTTGTTGTTGTTGTTGTTGTGGTGTTGTTGTGTTGTTGTGTGTTGTTGTTGTTGTGTTGTTGTTGTTGTTTGTTGTTGTTGTTGTTGTTGTTGTTGTGTGTTGTTGTTGTTGTTTTGTTGTTTTGTGTTGTTGTTGTTGTTGTTGTTGTTGTTGTTGTGTGTTTTTTGTTGTTGTTGTTATTGTTGTTGTTTCTGTTGTTGCTGTTGTTGCTGTTGTTGCTGTTGTTGTTGTTGTTGTTGTTGTTGTTGTTGTTGTTGTAATCAATGATGTAAACAATGATGTAATCAACCCTAATCGTCATAAGAGCACCTTTACGTATGTAATCAACACTGATCGTTATAAGACAACATTTGAGTTAAACATAAACAATGATGTAATCAACCCTAATCCTCATAAGAGCACATTTAAGTATGTAATCAATCCTAATTGTCATAAGAGCACGTATGTAATCAACCCAAATCGTAATGAGAGCATATTTGAGTACGACATAAACAATGATGTAATCAATGATGTAATCAACCCTAATCGTCATAAGAGCATCTTTAAGTATGTAATCAACACTGATCGTTATAAGACAACATTTGAGGTAATCATAAACAATGATGTAATCAACCCTGATCGTCATAATAGCATATTTATCTATATTTATAATTAAGTATTATTTTTATAAGTATAACTATAATAATATAAAAAATTATTATTATTTTATAACAAAAATAATTATTTTTTTATAAGTATAATTATAATAAATATAAAAAAAGTCCACAATGTATTATTGTTAATATTATTATTTTTATAAAAAATATATTATTATGACTTATAATTATAACAAAAATAATTATTATTTTATAAGTATTATTTTTATAAGTATAATTATAATAAATATAAAAAAAGTCCACAATGTATTATTGTTAATATTATTATTATTTTTATAAAAAATATATTATTATGACTTATAATTATAACAAAAATAATTATTATTTTATAAGTATTATTTTTATAAGTATAATTATAATAAATATAAAAAAAGTCCACAATGTATTATTGTTAATATTATTATTATTTTTATAATAATAAAAAATAATCCCTATTGCGACGACATGTCGTCGCCATAGATGGTTCACAAAAGGCGGGGTATTTTCCCTCCAATTTTTTAGAGGAAAAAAAGTGAAAAAAAAAATAAATTACCTATCGCGACGACATGTCGTCGCGATAGAGATTTCAGAAAAGGCGGGTATTTTTACCGCCTATTTATTTTAGAGGAATTAAAATAAAAAAAATTCTTTTTTACCTATTGCGACGACATGTCGTCGCGATAGAGTTTTGGTAGCCAAAACCCTAATCACACCTATAGCGACGACATGTCGTCGCGATAGGGTGACCTATAGCGAGGACATTCAGTCGTCGCCATAGGTCTAGTCGGGATAGGGTCAGATTCTTGTAGTGATACGTTTTTTAAGACCAATTTGATATATATATTTTTTTTCTGGACCACTAGAAATAATAAAAACAAAACAAAAAGGAGGATTGTCCTTATCGTAAGTAACTAATACGACCCTGTTTCATGTTACTTAGGATTGCAAACGAACCAAACGTTCAACTTACAATTTGTGAATCGTTCGGCGAGAAATTTGTTTATGTTCGTTCGCTTAATAAATGAACGAATACAAACAAGAAATTTATGTTTGTTTAGTTAAACGAACGAACATAAACAAATGTCACGTGCTTTCATTTATGTTCATGAACGTTCGATAAGGTGTTCGTTTACGTTCGTTTAGTTAAAGGTTTTGTTTGTGATGATATCTTAAGTACTTATTTGTCTTTGGTCGATTCTATGTAACATTTGTTATTATATTATAGAATGAATATATGATCGTTTGTGTTTAGGAACTTTTTTTTATTCATTTATGTTCATGAACATTTGTTTGTGTCTGTTTGCCTTTGTTTGTGTCCGTTTGTGTTTGGTAAGTTTTCGTAAATAGTTCATGAACAGACCTATTTTCTTAATAAAAGAACATGAACAAAAAATCTCGTTTGGTAAATGTTCATGAACAGTTAATAATTAAACAAGTTTGTTTTCTTAATAAACGAACATGAACAAACAAAAACTTGTTCGTATTCGTTCGGTTCGTCTGCAGTCTTATGGTTAAGGAATCAAAGTTCAAACCACCGAATAAAACCAAAATGAACCTTTGAAGCATCGGAAGTCAACCAAGTTGAACCACCACCTCACCCCACCCCCTCCCAATAATAATAATAATGATAATAATAAAATTGGATTTTGAAGTATTTATTTTGCACCAGAAGCTTATATTATTAAATAATCTGATTTTGGTTTATTATAAAAAAACGAATCTGACCTTTTTTTATACTAGTAAGAGAAAATCAATCATTGCTTAAAAGGTTATATGAATTTAACTCGTATACCTAACTAGAGATGGGGGATGATAGCAACTATAGACAACTATCTTTTATTATCCTTTTTGTAAGATTTGTAAAATTTACCTTCATGTATCCATTCAATATATGTAATACGGAATTGAATTATATAAACACATCTATTTCGAATAAAAGTGATATATATAAATAACAATCGACAACAAACTCAAATTTATCATAATTATTCAAACTTTTCGTATCTAGTGATGTTATTGTTATCAAAGGTGGTGAACCAATGTGAATTGTGAAGCTTGACGGAAAAATGATCAAAAAGACACGAAAAATTCAATTAGCAAAGATGTCTGCTAGTTGACACCGGTTGAAACAAACTTAGTATATGACCAGCATGTGGACAAACACTCACAAACAAAATGATAATCAATATCCGACACGTTTGCAAAAATAAGGATTTGGTTGAGAAAAAGGGTGCTTAATTTGATTGTCACTCATGAATGTTGATTACCATGAGGGAATGCATGAAGTTCTCGAAGAAGATGTGCGATCCACATTATTAATTTCAAAAACAATTGAACGTGTTTTAATCAAGAAATCATCTACAATATTATTGTTATTATTATTAGGTAGGTTATAAAAGGTCAATCCAGAAAGTCAAAATTGAGAGAAGTCAAACTGTTGTAACTTGGCGAGAATTTTAGGGAATAACAGTGTGCGTTTGTGTGTGTATTATGTTCCCGTGCATCCTTGTGTTCCACCGAGTCCCTGCACAAATATTTGCATACTCTTAATCTTGTTAATCACCCGTAATTATTCTAATTACATATTGATCCTAGGCAACAAATGGTATCAAAGCGGAGGTTTGAAAGGATCAATTTAAAGCAGTCAAGTAATTGCCATCACTAAAGAAGAAAGTAAAGAAAACATAGCAGTAAAGTAATCAATGTTTTGTGATCCTCATTTTTTACAGAAGGCCAAGAAGAAGTTAAAAAGAGAAGAGAGTCAAATGATGCTGGTAGAGACATCGTTTTGACAGTCCATCACAAGATCAAAGATTGAAGATTGATAGAGAATTAAGTATTCAAATTAGGATATTGAAGACCAAAATTAAATGAATAATGATCTTCATCAAGACAAAGATCTTAGAAAGAAGGAAGAAAGGTGATATTAAAAAACAAAAGTGAAATATAAAATCATTGATCAAAAGACCGAATATATTGAATTTTAGTTCAATTCGAATACCAATTAATAATTATAGAGTCGATCAGACATCCTTTAATACAAATCAAATCCAAAGTCAGAATTTAAAATCGGATGACAACCGAAGAAGCACAAGATGGATCGCACAAATAAGATGAACATCAACAAGTTTAGGATTTTCTTGATTAGGAAGTGAATGTTAGAAATGTTTTAATCAAGAATTCATCTGCAATATTATTGTTATTAGTTAGGGAGTGCTTTAATTCATCTGCTTCAAGCACTTGTAAATATGATCTGACCAAAATAAATAGCAACTTTTGTGAGAGCACCGAACTTCTCTTTTGTCTCACGTTTGTTTTTTATCCTCGGTCAATTAAAGTTTAATAATTCTTTGACAAAAATAAATAAAATAGGAACGTTTACAAATTAGCATAAAAATAGACAGTTTTACATATGATCAATGATCAACGAGTTATTAAACAAAGTTCTGATAGAGTGCTAGCAACCACTCAATCATTGCAAGTTTAAAATGTAGTTATAATAAATTCATATACGCATACATATAATTTTATTCATATACGTATAGATGCTTGCAGGTTGTGTTTTGTGGATATATATGTGTGTGCACGTATGTGCCTGACTCACATAACAAAGTTCTGATAGAGTGCTAGCAACCACTCAATCATTGCAAGTTTAAAATGTAGTTATAATAAATTCATATACGCATACATATAATTTTATTCATATACGTATAGATGCTTGCAGGTTGTGTTTGTGTATATATTATGTGTGTGCACATGTATGTGCATGACTCACATGTTGTCACAGGTCAATAGAGGATTGAAGTTGAATTCTCTAAAGATGTTACAACAAGCTTTCTCTCTTTTGTTCCCCATATTATCTTTCATCTTCTTCCTCTTTTCGGTTTCTACCGCGAACTCCAACGTCTATGTTAAGTGCTCTCAACTCAACCACACCTCGATGACACCTTACGAGTTGAACGTCAACTCACTATTCACTTCTTTACTCGACTCTTCCTCGATCTACAACTTCAACAAATATGAAACCTCAACACAAAGCAATGGTGTGTATGGCCTCTTCCAATGTCGAGGCGACCTTAGCTCTACCAATTGCAAAGATTGCGTCGCTAGCGCTATAGGTCAACTCAAGACAGCGTGTCCTACGTCTAGTGGTGGTGAAATACAGTTAGAAGGATGTTTTGTGAAGTATGATAATGCATCATTCTTTGGGGTCTTAGACAAGGTGGAGGTATGCAAAAGTTGTGGCCCTTCCATTGGCTATAATTCGGATGTGTTGAACCGTATAGAAGCCGCGTTGGCACATCTAACTGGCGGGAACGGAGAATACTTTCGTGAGGGTGATTTTGGCAGCATAAAAGGTGTGGCACAGTGCGTACAAGATTTGAGTTTAAGCGATTGTCAAGATTGTCTTTCGGAGGCAAGTAGACGGTTGAGAACCGAGTGTGAGACCTCCACTTGGGGTGACATGTATCTAGGAAAATGTTATATTAGATATGCTGAACAAGGTAAACTAGCCTACTTATGGTAGTGGTTTGTATTATTAAGTATTCTATTTATATAAAGTGTTCATGAACTTATTATGTAGGTAATGTAAATCTTGCAAACAACGGTTATAACCCTATTTCCGACGAAAGCAATGGAGGAGGGATGAGCGTGGGAGACATCGCGGCGTTGTGTATTAGTTCTATCTCCATGGTGTTCACGATAGTTGGGGTATGGTATGCCTACAAGCAAGGTACATTACTTCACTTTATCAATATTATACATATACCCAAAAGTCATTGTAAGATGTACAAAATGACCATTACTTGTTCTAAAGCTCTTGTAACTAACTCATGTTTTACACTATTTTAGCGAAAGCCGCCAAATCGAAAGCCAAATCAGCCGATTCAAATGCACGATCCGCCAATTCAACTGCAAATTCGGCCAGCAAAACGGCAAAAGAAGCCCAAGAAAAGGCAGCAAAACTCGAGAAAAAACTAGACGCATTGGAAACGATAAGCTGTAGACCTTATGTGCAGCCATGCATGTCTATGCCGACTCCTTGTTCTTACTCGTCATGTTAAAATGGGAAACATCTTTTTAGTTTTAATCGTCTTTTTATTTGGATCAAAATATAAGTTACCTTGGTTAATAAGTCTCATGGTTTATGTTGTACCTTCTCATGTAATCTATATGATAATATTACTCTATGTATCGCACTTCTCAAGCTTGTAACAAAGTAATGTCTAGATTTTAATTTCTTATTGTATAATATTTTTGTAGACGAATCTACTTATCGATCCATCTTCATCAATCAAGTTGAGATCCTAAGCAATGTTTTCAGAACCGGATCGGACGTCGAACCGAACGCCTTACTGGTTTGGTGGTCGGACCGGTTGGACCGGAATTAAATATAAGTATTTTAATATATGTAATTATATGTATTTTATATGTTTAAATAAAACTTAACTATATTTGTATATCTGACGTACTAATTTATAGTTTAACACCTCGTTTTTACCCATTAAAACTAAAAAAAAAAGGAAAACCGGTATGAACCGGTCCGGTTTCCCGGTCCGACCAGCGGTTCGGGACGAACCGGCCGGTTCGACCAGTTCAAAACGAGTCACACCAGACCAGACCGGACCAGCCCCCGATTCACGGTCAAACCGGTCGACCGGCCGGTCCGATCCGGTCTCAACAACATTGATCCAAAGTAAATTTCTTTCTTATCATTGTAATTTTATATATATTTATATTTTTAACAACTATAATAAATTATATATACTTATATTTTTAACAACTATAATAAATTAAAATATTATAAACCCCAACATATTATCATCTCCATAAAATGTTAAAAAAATCTTAAATACATAAATTCTTTGATTACATAAATCCTAAGATAAGTTTATACTTCTTAAATTTTGTATGTTTAACTCTTTAGGATAAGTTTAGCATACAAAATATAAGGAGTAAATTATGTTTTTACTCTTTAAAGTTTGTATGTCTAACTCTTTAACTTTAAGAAAAAATCTTTTGACGTTGCATTTTTGTAACGTTGAATTTTTTTTCTTTTAGATTGAAAGAATCAAATCGGGGCATACCTCAAGAATCAAAAATAGGCATACGCGGACAATTCTTTGATAATATATATATATATATATATATATATATATATTATATATATATATATATATATATATATATATATATTTATTTTAGCTGACATTTTCTTTTCAACTGTATCCACACATACAGGGTCATTGATCGATGTCGAAGGGTCAATCAAAAATATATATTAAAAATGTTCTATTTACCTTAGCTAACTAGGACAAATAGGATGTCGAACCACAAATAGTTAGTAGTTAGTGTTGAAAGACAATTTGATTTGTTGGTCTATTTTAATTAACTATTGCCACTAGGTTATAAAGTGGTTTGGAAGTTGTTTAAGAAAACTAAACTTAAATTAAATTGAGAATTTAAATGATTGGAAGAGGACGGATCACACCCAGGTTCAGGTTAGTTTACACGATAAAGAATCTAGTAATTATCACTTTGAATTTAGATAGACATGAACGGATAAATGATCAATTTTAACTCGACTAGTAGAATAATACTTCTGAGTATGTTGAGATGTTAATTTACATGGCTATTACTAAACATTCAATCCAAAACTAAAAGTCATCAATGCAAGAAAAACCAACAACTAAAAGGTTAAATAACTAAAATTGCAAAGCGAAGTGTTTTAGTTACGTAAAATCAAACTCATAGATATGCATAAGCGAATGATTACAAACATTAATGTTAAAGAACATGTAGAACACTAGCATTACACATTGGTCCACTAACCCTACACCCGAGTATGATCACAAATGGGATTATGCGTACATCATCATGGAATGAATGATCCTTAAAACTCGACTTGATGGAAGAAATCATAAAAGAGTATGATTAGATCTTGATTCTAGGAGCTCCCAATAGCCAAAATAGCCCGTAATAGTCCAAGGATCGAGAAGTTAGAAATATAAAACCCTAGAATCCCCTCTTAAATAAGGTCAAAGATCGTAAAATCCTGAAGTCAGCCAGACAACGACACACTCTACGCAACATGTTGAGTGCTCAACACCAGTTTTCTCTTTGTTATGTTGACTGCTCTGCCTTATGGCAGCCCAACGCCATCATTATGTTTATCAGCGTAAGGTACGCCAATAGTAAACTAACCTATGCCATTTTTCTTAGTTTTGGTTTTTGTCTTTTTTGGTCCCTTAACTTCCCTTAATTCTTCATTTCTTGCTTAAAACCTGAAATAAACAAATAAATATTAAAATAATGATATTCTAAACTAATAACATAATAAAACATCATATTTAATTAATTTAACATCACAGAAATCTTTCGAATATCAATCATCTATTATGTTCTTAAACCTTTCTAAATCATTCTTTAATAATCTCTCTTTTCTAGACTGCATTACATAATTTACATATTTAGATTTTCAAATAAAGAATATACCAAATCTTGAATCATAGTTATTTATTTAAGCTTATTTTCAGATGTCATTAATTCTATTATCTTTCTTTCCCCTCTTTTAACATAAAAAGAAGGTTTAGGGTATATTGATAATCAATACAAGTATAATGAATTAACAATCTACAACAATATATTGATAATCATAATTAATTCTTCATTTTCTTTAAAGCAAATTCTAAATAATCGAGTTTAAGATTATCATTCAAATTAACGATTTCAAAAGCAAAATCGAATCATTTTAAGGATTACTAATTACACAAATCTAGAATCAATATGAACAATACATACCTTCTATTGATTCTATCCTTTTACCGCCATTTCATCTCCCTTTAAACAACGACAATGAAGTTCTCATTTTGATGGTTAGAAAACTGTTCTTCGCCTTACAAAACTGCTCGTCAACTTCACTTCAACCCTGGGAAAAGTTTTTAACGTTGTTGTTGGGATTGCGAAGGAAAAATCTGAGGTTTTGATTTCGTGATAAAGGATATGTGATTTGGGGTTAAATATATTTTTTTATTTTTGATATGATGTTTTGATTGTGATTTAATGTCTCTATATCCATGCAGGTTTCTTTCATTGAGTACAATTTTTTATATTGGTTAAATTTATATAATTTCCTTATTGTACTTGAAAGCATTGAACTATTATCTTTTAAAAGTAAAATATCAACCGGATCTAAGCCATCAATTAAGAATCACTATTGGGTTTCATATATTTTCACTTGAAGTGAATTTTATTTTGGGGGGAATATGAAAATAACCAATTGAACAATTAATTTTATCATAGTAGCCATGGATTTTTGATTGTATCAATTTTTTCTACCAATTAAAAAATAACACGTCATCAAATATCCTGACCCATCAATATCTAACCATGTAGCATCGCCGTATCGCAAAGTCAGTGATACTTGATATCGCCAAACGACATATAAAAAAACTCTAAACCAAATAACTTGTATATAAAAATTTTATAATACAACGATAATTGTTCTAACAATAAACAAAACAAAAATATTATATCTAAATAATCTAATTTACTTAAACGAATCGGAAAGTTCTCTTTAGCATTTTTGAAAACAAAGTTCTCGATCAAGTTTTTATATTTAATTGAGTTTTGATTGGGTAAATGGTATTGATCTAAACTATTTAAAATGTTATTGAGCTCTAAGATAAGGTTTAATAGGTTAAAATAATTAAAATTTTATTGGGTATTTCTAATGAGTTTATTAATAGTATATAGCTTTTATTTTAAAATACATAATATATATTATATATATATATATATATGTATATATATATATATATATAATATATAATTTTATAAAAATTCCGAGCTTCTGAGTAGATTAGACCCTAGGCGGTTGGCCTCCCCGCTCGGGCCGGACATGGTTGGGTTGTATTGCCGGTGGATGTGGTATCGCTGACCGCTAGACTGCATTCATGATGGTCACAATTAATTCAAACAAACAATAAAATATGTTATCCTTTTGAAAACATTTTTTTACTTTTAATAACCAACAAACATTAATTTAATAATAACACTAACTTGAAAGCTATATAAGCGTGAGTTTGATTTTGAAAACAATTATTTATTTTAATAATAAAAATAATTTGAGAACTATTTGCTTGGTATCACCGACTGGTTGGTATCTCCATTGACTTATAAATCTTTTTTAAGGTGGATGAGTTTGTTACGAAATAGTTTGTCATGAACTTACAGTTAAATATGATTTTTTTCAAAGTTTAAGGGAAACTAAATTATACACTTATTTTTTTAAATATTATTTTTAATAATTAACCTAAATTAGAGTGTGATTTTTCGATGTGATTTTTAAGATGTGAATTTTTAGATGTTATTTTTTTTAATGTGATTTCTAAACTTTACCATAACATCCGTTAATTTTTATTATTTAACATTTAATAATTAATGTAAAGTTAAAATGTGATTTTTTGGATGAATAATATCAATTATATTAGTAATATTAGTAACATTAAAATATATATTTTTTAGAGTTAATTTCAATTTTGTTCCCTAATGTTTGACTAAAATAACTATTTTCCTCTAAAAGATTAAAAACATTAATTTACCTTCAAAAGTTTCATATGTTGTTTCAATTTCATTTCAAAAGTTTCATTATTTTGGATAAAGTTGAAACAACTAATGAAACTTTGGACTAAATTGAAACAAATTATAAAACTTTTGGAGGTAAATTGATGTTTTTTAACCTTTTGGAGAAAAATGGTTATTTTTAACAAACTAAAGAGTAAAATGAAACTTAACTCTATTTTTTAAATGAGTATTGTTGGCGATACACTAATGTCATGGTATCTCCGGCGTATCTCCGGTGACACACATAAGCCACGATATCTCCAACGTATCTCTAACAAAAAAAATTGCCACGTGCATGATATTATTGTTGGATATCGTCACATGTAGGTACGTGCTGATCAAAAAACTAATATTAAAAACTCAAAAGTAAATGATTATTTAGGTAAAATCTTATAATTAAATGATTGTTTGGGTAATTTTCTTTTTATTTTATCATATCTATATATATGTGTTTATATGAAAGATAGGTGACTAGATTCCACTATGTAGGGCTCGTGAAGTCGTGAGACCAATCAAACATAAAAGGTATCTTGCTTATTAGATAAATGTGATAAAGACATGTCAGTGGTCCTCTTTTACCTGGTATACCTACACATAGTTTCTTTTTTTATTGTTTATGTACTAAATAGATGCTTATATTATAGTTTTTTAAATGATTACTTGACAATTATCTTCTTAATATTTGTTTCACACTTAAAGTTTTTATATTATAAGTTTTAAGCGTACATATATTTAATTTCCATAAAGTTTTGGAAACTAGTGTTAAGTTTTATAATAAGTAGACGGCTAAATATATATCTAATAACCTAAATCTTTTTTTAAAAAATACAGATATATAAAAAAACAATGTGAAAACAAAAATAAATGATGTGTCAAGATAAGACAACGGGGCTTATTTATATCACAAATATAAAACGTCTGTGCTTTTTTTATTATTCTTATTTTTTCTTCTTAGTTAAACACTTAAGTCACTAACTAGTAGCAAAAATATATTTTGGCTTGATGTTGATGATAAAATATGTAACAAACAGAGAAGAGGTCAACTTTCGATACCTTCCCCCAGCAGACGTTCATACCTATCATTTTGTTTTTCCAAAATGCTTTTGGATTATTTCAATATTATAAATATTTAAAACATAATTTATATACCGTCAAATTATACTTATTTTTATCTTGTTTTGATTAGAATCGTAAAATGTGCATCAATGGATCTAAAGATGCTTAAAAAACGATTAGTGAGATGCTTAGAAAGATCCAAAGATCCCAAACACCTAAATGTGAAGAAACTAATTTTTTTTTTCTACCCTGCGCAATACAGCGGTAAAATTTGAAGTGTAAGCATAAAAACGATTAGTGAGATGCTTAGAAAGATTTTTACCATTAATAAGTTTGGAATAACAATAAGGGGTCGTTTGTAAAGGCATTAAAAATGGAAATAGAGTTGAAACTGGAATGAATAAGATGTTTGGTTGGTAATTTTTTGTGAAGTTAGAATATTAATTTGGGTTATTGTATTTTAATAATACCAAGTTTAATTTATTAGCCGGGATTAATCTCAACTCGATAAATGTTTACAGATACTCCCGACTTTGAGTTTATTTTCCTCCAACGATCCCATACTAACTGAGAGTTAACCCCGTTAGTTTTTTTATGACGTGGATTGTTTTTATGGCCAAAACACTAAACATGATGTTGAAATCTATCATCAGGTCTGTCAATTTGAAACTTTCGCACCCAAAAACCCGTCAATATCTCCCTCCTGATTTGAACGACCGAACTCGTTGCAGATGGATTTCAGGTGATGATGGAGGTTAGACAATAAAAAAATAACCTAATTTAGACTAGGCGGGGCTGGAATTGAAAATGACTCAAAGTTGGCCTCAATTCATCAAAAAAACTAACGATGGTTAACTCTCAGTTAGTAAGGGATCATTGAAGGAAAATAAGTTCAAAGTTAGAAGTGACTGTAAACATTTCTTAAGTTGGGATTAATCCCGGCTAATAAAAGAAAGTTAGGATTATTAAAATCCAATAACCCTATTAATTTTGAATATTTTATTGTATTATTAAGCATTGTATAGGTAAGTGAGATGAAAGTAAATTCCAATGATTAAGATAAACTTTTCCAATTTCGATTCCATCTGGTGAACAATCGAACAAGATTTTAAATGAAAAAATAGGCGATTTCAATTCTAATTTCAAGGAATTCTATAAACCAAATGGGGCTTAAGTTTTAGCTTTGAAGGTGACACAATTAAAAAGCCATCAGAATTGAGTCGATGGATTATAAAAGAAAAGGAAAGACAAACATGCTTAAGTAAATAGTCGAATATCCCACCCTGAGAATAAAGATATGTGCTTCAAAAAATAAAATTTTAACATGTGCAGATGCAGGTTATTGGGTTCTAGTCCGATATTGAAGCCATCAACTCGAAGTGTTTTGGCAGTATACCCGTTGAATCCGAGTAAAGCCGATCCCCTAACCCGATTAAAACGAGTAATTCGTTATTCTTAAGTCAAAACTTGATATTTTAAGTTAATATTTTGTTGTTTTTTACTTACGTTTTTAATATTAGTATATACTAACATATTGAAATTTAGGATCTACAGTAAATTATGGATATATTATGGATATTATGTAATTGGACACTAAAGTTGCTCCTTTTCTTAAATTAACCACCATGACGAGTTTTGCAAGCAGTCATGTTAGATTGACAATTGGAGCCTTTAATTTGTCTATTTTATTGCTATTTTTTAAGTCATGTATATGATTTATTGCTATTTTTAAAGTATAATTACATCTATATTAAATGATTTGTTATGGAAGAGTAATAATATTGATTAAATAATAATAATATTTGTTAATTGATAAGATTTAAATAATAATAATAATATTAGTTTAATAATAATAATATATGTGTATTAAATTATATTATTTATTGAATGTTTATTATGTTATAAAAGTGGTCAATTTTGACACGTTATATTGACCCTTTAAGTTTTTAAAGCTTTGTGTTTATCTTAGTATAATTTTTACTTAAAAACTAATTTTTTATGTTAGTATTTTTATGTGCGTGTTGGTTGGGTCAAATGTGAAACGTTTTCGTGCATTTCATTCAGCGGTATAAATCCGAGTTTTTCTATGTTTTAGATGTAGATTTAGTTTGAAAATGAATAATGACAATTGTAATCTATGTGTTTTTTTATGTACGTTTTGAGTTGGTATACATTTTCAACATAATTTTGTTTGGAAAAGAAGCGGGTCAAGCATAATATGTTTTCATTCAACGGATACATTCGAGTTATTTTGCGATCGACGTAAATTAGTCCAGAGATAAGTCAGGTCGATTGTTAGTCTATAATTTATCATGTCACGTACAATGTCGCTACAACGTGTGACGGGTTAAAAACTAGTTTTCATAAAGTTGTGACATGTTTATTCTTATCAATGTTCTGGTATAAATTTTGTTCGAAACCGAGTCAGGTTAAATATAATACGTTTTTATAAATTATGAGTATATCGTGACAACGTGTTTATTTTTATCTGAGTAGTCATCGACGTCACATTATACATTGTTGTGACGTCCACATTTTGTCGTTGCGACTCACTTATTTTTTCCAACATTAATAAGTTTAAGTGTTTAATATTTTTGCCATTCCGATGCATTTACTTTTATCAACATTCCGACCTAAATTTCCAAACATTATCAATGTCCTAGTCGCAACGCATGGGCTTGTGACAATTTTGTTTTTATATAAAGTTTCGAATGTTATAACTGATGTCAAGATTTGTTTTTTATATAAAGTTAAATATGCTATCAACGGTCTTTTCTAAATACGGGTTCACGACAACATTTCAACATAAGTTTTTCCATATTTTTACAGACCCTTTCAAAGAGTGAATTCGAGACAACATTTAAATTTTAGTTCTTTCTACGGGTTTACGTCCCCATCGCAATATTGGGGTCATAATACTAGTTTGTAGCATTTATCAAGTTAAACATGATTACAAATTAATATACTAAAATTACAAACAACCTTTTTTTTAAGAATAACATCTAGGGCTGCAAACGAACTAAACTTTCAACGAACAGATTGTGAACCGTTCGGCGGGAAGTTCGTTTATGTTCGTTCGTTTAATAAATGAACGAACACGAACAAGAAAATTTTGTTCGTTTAGTTAAACGAACGAACATGAACACAAGCCGTGTTCGTTCATTTATGTCCGTGAACGTTCGATAATGTGTTCGTTAATGTTCGTTCGTGAACGTTCGATCCTGTGTTCGCTTATGTTCGTTAAGGTGTTCGTTAATGTTCGTTCGTGAACGTTCGATAATGTGTTCGTTTATGTTCGTTAAGGTGTTCGTTTATATTTATAGTTTTTATGTCAGTTATTTTTATGACTATTATATCAAGTATTTTTTGATATTTATGTTAACTACTCATTTATTTTTTATTGATTTTGTGTAATTATAATAAAAAATTTAAATTTTATTATAAAATAAATCTATTTGTGTTCATGACCTTCTTTGTGTTCGTCATGTTCATGAACAGTTGTTTGTGTTCGTTTGCTTTTGTTTGTGTTCATTTGCGTTCAGTAAGTGTTCGTGAACAGTTCATGAACATGTTCATTTTCTTAATGAACGAACACGAACAAGAAATCTCGTTCGGTAAGTGTTCGTGAACAGTTCATGAACAAGTTTATTTCATAACGAACGAACACGAAAAAGGTCTTGTTTGTGTTCGTTCGGTTCGTTTGCAGCCCTAATAACATCATTGCATATACATGTAGCTAAACTCTACGCTGTATTTTCGAGTTTACTTAAAAAGTGAAAAAAATTAAAACCATGTATTTTCCTTTATTTTATCTTCTTTTTTTGTTTTTGCTCTTTCTCTTTCTCTTCTCTTTATTTTTTTTAGTTTGTAATGATTGATTTTAGCATCCAAATTCTCTCCTCTCTCTTCTCCTCCCTCGATACATGAATTTAAAAACACAACTTTCATATCTTCCTTTCACTTTTTTCTAAAAGGGCCTTAAGAATACAACCATTTTATTATTTCTTTTCACTTTCATTCTCTTCTCTTTTTAAATGAACTTGGTAACAATAAAGGACATTTGAGCGCCATTATGCCAACCAAGGGCGAAATCAATCCGGAAGCAACCCTGGTAAGAATGAAGACTTAAAAATTGTGTCCCCGACTAAAAAAAATTAAATACATTTTATAGGTTTTCAAGCCAAAGTCGTTAGAGATGAATTCACAAAAAAACTGCCTACTTTTACATGGATCAAATGTAAATTACCTTGGTGAATAATTATCAGGGTTTTGTGTTTTCTCGTTTTCAATCTTTTCTTATATTTTCTTACACCATAACATATCAAGTATCATGCATAATGAATAACACAATACAAACCAATTTAACAAGTGCGACTTACTTTTTTCAAAAGGCAAAAGTTACGTTACAAAATTAAGGTGTTTATAGATGGTAGGGATGTAAACCAGCTTTGTTCAACTTGTTTTACAATCGATCTTTAGAAGCAAACCATGATTTACAATTTTAGTTGTTTTCAAAATGAACAAACCAAACACTCGTAAACAAAACTAGCAAATCGTGTTATATAAGAGGGCAAAGAGTTTGGTGACCTTGTCAGCATATCACTTGTTTCAGTTTGTGACAAAAAAAATTCTAATATTTTAAGAAAAAACGAAATAAAAACGACTGAAAAAAAATCTATTTATAAATGGTGATGTGTTTGTATTTTTAAAATAGTTTTTATATATTAATTTGATAGAGTAGGCCTTGTACCTTGAAGGATTTAAAAATATATATTTACCTTATGCTTTATTTGTATTATGCTGGAGTCGTCCATAGAGTTAATTAATCAAATTAAATAAAGCATCTTGTATGATATGAAATATATGATATCAAATCAAGCTAGTTACATCTACTTCACGATATATAATATCAAAGTCCAATTTCTCATATTATAAGTCATGACAAACCACCAATCTACCACATCAACGGACAATTCAAGAGATCAGATCGAAGGACAATAAGAAACGGATTGATTATTTATTTTGAATTTGTGTAAAGACAAAATTACCAAAAAAAAATCATTTTTTCTATGTGAAATTAGACTATATACATCATAAGACCATAATAAATTTTAAAAAAAAGTCGACTAGATTCCACCATTTAAAAATAATGAGGGGCTCCTTAAGACCAACCAAACATAAGATGCATCTTGTTATTTAATTAGAGCTTATAAAGACATGTTACTGGTCATTTGATACCTAGTATCAAATCATTTAATTAGAGCTTATAAAGACATGTTACTGGTCATTTGACACCTAATACCAAATCATTTAAAATAATCTAGTGGTAACATATCTGAAAAATCTAGAAAGAGCCTAAGTTCAAACATTTCATAAGTAAAAATCTTGGATGGTCACCGTCTTTCAAAAACAAAAATTTTGAAGCATAGTACCTACACAAATATATACTTGTATTATAGTTTTGTAGAACCCAACTAAACTAGATTCAAAAACAATATTAACTTAAAACAACTTACAGATTCCATTTGAATTTATGATTAATTCCTATACTAGATCTTCACCAATATGGTAAGATCATAAAAATCATGATACATAATTAGAAACAACAAAATCCCTCAATACAGAAAGAACAAGATCAATCCCTAGAACATAAAAGATTAGTTCTAGAGATGACAAGAATGTTGCAGACAAAACACATCAGACGAACAAACTCGTTTTAGGTGTTGCTGTATAAATGACGTTGAATGGTTGATGTCAAAGGAAGATTAGATGGATCAAAACCTAGATGCAACAAACGTTGAGAAGTTATAAGAAACATATGATGAAGAGACAAAGAAACCCTAAGTTGAAAGTGACCGATTGTGAAGGGTTTGTGCACAAGTGAGTCCCCAAACTTTATTCACTTTATAACACCACCCACAACTTTCATGTTCAACCGTTGATGATTTTCACAGCTATAATCATCTCCCAAATCTTTCTTCTTTATACTGCAATAGTCCCTTAACTTTACTTTCTCATACAAAGTCATTAGAAAATGAAACAACCAATCAATCGTGATGTAACAATGTGTATTTAGTAATTGAATTGACAAATGTGCATATATATATATATATATATATATATATATATATATATATATATATATATATATATATATATATATATATATATATATATATATATATATATATATATATATATATATATATATGTATATACATATATATATATGTATATATATATGTGTATATATATACATATATATATATGTGTATATATATATGTGTATATATATATATATATATATATATATATATATATATATATATATATATATATATATATATATATATATTTAAAGGTTACTTAACATTTATCCTTTTAACGTTTACTGTAAGAGATATGTTAACATGGTTAACTGTAGTTAATCTAGTCGTTAAAAGATTCAAGGATTGTATGTGTCGAGTTGTAAAGTGTAGGGGCTATATGTGTCTATTTGAATCTTAGTTTGTTAAACATCTATTTTTTATTGAATTGAATTGTGTGTATTTCACTACATATAAAAGATCCTCAAAAAGGTTTCTTTTACACTTGCTCCATATATATCTGCTTTGACTCGAATGAATGTTCTGAAGAAACCGTAATTAAGTTATGTTCTAGAAAAAGATGATTCTTGTGTTTGTGTCCTCCTGCTAAGAATACATTCCAACTTATTTCTTAAAATACTTCAACGGGTATACGCAAGAAATAGGTCAATTCAACAATTTTTTGTTCCATTTTCCCATGGAGTAAAATTCTTATCAGTACGAGTCAATGGAATGGCTCCTTAGCCTCTGATATCCATGTAAAAGACTCCCCAAAATACCATCTTTTACTTCTATTATGATGGATTGCATATTTTTTATAAGAAATCGAAGGAAGACCTGATGATTTTTTCTAGAAAATCCCCAACGAAAGACACACACTATTTCGTCTATTATATCTAATGGTTGTTAGCGAGTCATTTTTGTGGATTAAGAGTTTGATGGACAAACGACTTGCATGAACTAATTATGTTTAAATACGGAATTGCTTATATTTAAAGTTTGAAAATTTTAAGAGATCACGAACTAACTTGAATGTAATATAAAAAAAGTCGAATAAAACTAAAAAGAACTTAAATGAAAGTTGAAATTATAAGCATGTTTATATTGAATGGTTGCGGTTTATTTTAATTACTTTAATCTTTTATTGTGTTCATTCAGTAAATGCATCAGGAAGGCATGATAATTGTGAATTTATTATTAAAATGCATGGACAAATGAAAGACAAAAGGCCATGTGGATATTTGAATTGTTTGTGAAATTACCCAATTAAAGTGATAATCAATAAACAAACTTTTAAGACTCAGCTTATTCACAATATTACACAATTAATAGATATCAAGTATTCACACGTAAATCAAAATGCTTAAGATGCAAGAAAAAAGAATGCGAATGATGGTATGCAAATACTTAAACATAAATAAATTTTTTTAACTTTAATCAAACACTCAGTTGAATTATTGTGTCAAAAGAAAACAAACCAACAATCAAATCCAAATTATAACTTAGCAATCCTGTTACAAGAACTATCTGCTCGAAAGCGATTACGAATGATTTAGGCGCTCATCGACATGATTCAATCTTCAATGGTTGAATTGATTTTGTTGGAGCTTGATCCCGGGTGAATCTGTGGTGAAAAGCACACTCAAAATCGCCTTAGAATCATCCAAAATTCATAGGTATGAAGCTTGGATTCAAAACCCTAGAGTTATCTTTAAATAATTCTAAAAAATCTAAAAATTCGGGAGCTGTTGGGGCCAACATTTAGTACGCTGGATAGTGCGTTGGTAGGAGAGCATAGTGTGTTGGGTCATCTGGGTGTTCTATATTGCGCTGGTTAGTGCGATGGTGTCAGAGCACTATGCGCTGATAGTGGGCACTATGAACTGGAACATCTATTTTGGCCTTTTTACTTCCAAAAACTTCCATGCTCCCAATAATCTACCATCCACACGTCAAAACGTCCCAATTATGATCTTTAAGCTTTAAACATATGTAACACAAACATGCCTCAAAGTACCTCGTTTTATATCCTCAAAGATATAAAAATCTAAGTTAACTATATTTAATTCCAAACAAATAGCACTCGATCTATGGTGTCCAAGAAACTTCCACGTGTGCAGTAGAGAGAAATTTAATTTAGACAGACTGATAGGTTGCTTAAAGTTCTCAAGACACGAGGATGTATCTTTTTTAAAGACTGAAAGAATGATGCGGAAGACAATGCAGGAGTGGAACACATTTTGGAATGGTATCTAATGGGATGCAGTTTGAAGAAATACTCAAAGATTTGAATATTATTTAATTCCTTAAATATCTAGTCTGTTATTGATAGTTATTGTATCTTTTGTTTGTTTGGTTTGTACATGTTCATATATAAGGTTCTTACGTTTTAGTATAGATGTTAGGGTTTGATGAATGTTAATGATAGTTTTTTGAGTAATAATTATATAAATCTACGGTTTCAGAACCTTTCAGTTGTTTATACAGCTTTTAAAAACTAAATTATGTCTTTTGCCACTTGAATACGTTTTTGTTAACTACATCGTGATTTGTTTCTAAAACCATATTTATAGTTCATAGTTAGATTTGGACATATATATATCCCTTTTTAATGATTAATGATAGCAAACTCTAAACCTTAATTTTAGAAATATTATAAATAGATTGAAAACTATTTCAAGATATGTATTACTACACAATTTTTGTGTTATCATATACTTAAATAAGTGTAGTAGATTCCAATCAAAGTTGAAGACACATACGCGTGACAAATCTTACGCTCAAGTTGCAGCAATATCATAACTTCAATTTGTTATAGTCATTTTATAAGCAATATCATAACTTCAATTTCTTATAGTCATTTTATTATTCGATCAAAATTATGTTCCTTTTATTTTGGATAAGTAGGATCCCACAAACCACCAACCAACACTCATTATTGGGGTTCTGTCGAATTAATTATAAATGATAGTAAGTAGGATGTATTTAAAATATATCGGTAATAGGACTCTAACTTATTAAGTTCCAAGAGCATCGCTATCGTAGTAGAAAATCCAAACTTCTCATGTCGGCGGGATCAAGGAGAGGGTCTAGAGGGTCTATTGACCTTCGGGCAGGCCAAACATTTTGATAAGTAAAGATATCCAAAGAAGAAACTTTCTTGTATCAGATTCTCATCATCTTCTCGTTCATTTCACATTTCTCTCTTGTATTTAGACCTCACATCAGATCTCAATGTGAATTCTAGACTGTGTTGGAGATGCTCTAAGTTATATTTATAAAAACACACAACCACTTAATTTAATTGAGTTTTTTTATACCAAAACTGGTGTTGGCTTAAAAAATAATATTTAACGAAATGGGTGATTTGAAAATGATTTATCAGAATGGTTGTTTTTCTTTTATATAACTAATCTATTACAATTATGTTATTTCAATCTTACATATTTATATATTTTTTCTCCAACCTTTGAAATGAAAATTGCACCATCATCCTCACATACTTATACTTTTCTAGTGATGCTTGTGATTTCAACTCACTTGAATTTTCAGTTTAGTTTATGCCTTTAATATTCCATCAAAATATACGATTTGCAGTATCTAAACTTTCAACACCAAACATAAATTTAATTGGATAATGAATACAAAGCTGTGAAAATTTCTTTACCAATAACATTTCATCAGCATTACAAAATAATCAAATTTGACAAGCACAAAAGTAAAACGTGTAACAGACTGAAAATTTGTATCGGCACTCATGAGTACTTCCACCGGTCGTAAACCATTAAACGAGTTCGTAAAATGGCCACGAATATCACCACACACCGTAGCTGAAATTCATCGGATAACGTTATTATCCTCTGCAAATCAAAAAGAGATTTCACATCCATTCCATCAATGCTCTGCACTCATCAACTGCTCTATAAATCAATACTGGTTCAAAATTCGCTAGACCATTGTTCGAAAAAAAAAGAAAGAATAGAATTAGGGCACGAGGGGTGGGAGGTTTTCATGGGATTTTACTTTTTCTTAAAGGTGTACTTTAACACAAAAATTGGTGAAAAATACTCATTTTAATAAATAATTTTCAAATCACACATTTTGTTAAATATTTTGTATACTAACATTAGTTTATAAAAAAAACTCTAATATAATTATATTAGATAGTACGGAATCCAAACAAATAAAGGCTTTTATTTAGCGTTAGCCGTCCATTTTTTAAGAAAAATACCCCGTTTGTCGTCCGTTGTCATTTTTTAGGCCTGAGTTCTACTATTATTAAACGCATATTTCAACATGTGGGGTGGGGGTATCTTGGTGACGTTTGTTGACAATGATCTCTCTAATATTAAAATAATGTTTCTGACCCTTGTAAAATAATACAAGTACTATATTTATTAGGTGGAAAACAACGCATAACCTCATTAATTAAATAAACATCACCAAGTGTGAAATACATATAGCATAAATGTAAGTTACATAATTTAAACTAGCTATTATCAAGCTTAATACTGAACGGATAATAAAGGACATATTTTGATGAGGCATGTGTATGGTACGGTACTCTTAAAATGGATTTTGCATATCTAATCCAACGATTTATTTTTCTAGTGTTTTTAGAATTGAACCGGACAGATCGGTTGGACCAGTCATAAAACTGGTCCGTGTATATCTATTTGCTTCGTTTCCAATTGAATTGGGAGGTGGTTGAACCATACCGGGTGGCTGGAACATATAAAAAAATTCATATTTTTCTAGTTTTTTCTTGTTAAAATCTCATTCTTGAATAATTTGGTATTCTATGATCCATATTTTATATAATGAGGTCTTTATATTCTAAAAAAATTACAAATTTACATCAAAAGATATATTAATTACTTCCAAATTTATGAGGTGTTATATTCTGAAAAAATTATAAATTTACATCAAAAGATATATTATTCCAAATTTTATTATCAACTAGCTTTAGTAAACCCTACAATACACGGGTTTAATAAATTAAATATTAAATATAATAAAAACTTAATAATTATAAAACGATATTCTAAAATATGATATGATTGAAATTACGCATAAAACTATAAATAATAAAATAATTATATCATTTTTTAAACTTTTTGTTTTAAAAAAAATAAACATTTTGTTTCAAAGCAATCTGCTTTAAAAAAATAACATTTTTAAAAATCCTCATTATAATTTTTATTTTTAGTTAAATTTAGTTTATAAAAAATTTACTTTTTAATAACACTATTTAAAAATATTTTGCAGCTTTTAAAAACTTTAATGTTTAGAAAAAAAACTATTTTATAACAAATATTTCCTTAGAAATAGTATTATTACAAAAAAAATATATATCTTAATTTATTAAGAGACTATTTTTAATCTAAAAAAATAAGTAGCATTATTAATAATTAATATGATTATTTAATAGGAGAGAGAAGAGATAAAATTTTGTTCAGGAGAAGTGTGGTGTTGACACGTGTCGTCATAGTTATCTTTTACTAGTCTAACGATACGTGTGTACACGGGTTGAAAATTTAAAATTTTCATTAAATGCATTAAAAATATAGTAGTCATGAGAATATAAGTCTGTAATTTATATGAACATTAGAATTAAAAAAATATCTACAGAATAAAATTACATGACAAAATTAAATACAAAAAAACACAAAATTTTACAAATCTCTAAAAACGTCTTTGTATACGACATTTGAGTTTGTACTTGAAAGTTCACCATTACCATCCAATATAATCAGCTTTAATTCATCCCGTCTTGTGACTTTCGACAATTTGACATATAATTGCCCATGTGTAAAAACGGGTTGTTTCAAAAACTAAATAACTCTTCATAATGATTGACCCTGACTCTTGTTTATAGGCATCGCAAAACACATGGCTAGGAGGAATTGCATTCTTTAAAACTTAAATGGTATCATTTTGTTAGTAGGTATTAAGAAAATTCTAGGAATAAAAATACATTATTCAATATTACTGTAAGATATGATCTCTACTTTTAAGATATACACGTATAAAATTTATTAAAATATAAAAGAAACATGATTCAGTTAGTAACTTATGAAACCTAAGAAACCATCATTTTAAAATGTTTCTTTGCATATTTGATCTTTGAAATGAAAGCAAAACCAAAAAAATAATATCATTTAATAATCTGATCGCTTGACTTAAAATGTTTAATAAATATTGAATGGCGTAAATAATGTAAATAAAAATGTGATAATTAAGTCGTTTGTTTACTTTAATAGCATGCTAATTCGTTAAAACTCAATATAAAAACTATGAATTGGCCAAAAATATGTACATTCATATTAGTTTTATAAATTATTAAAAATAAATGTATAGAAAAATTAAAAGGTGAAATGTCATTATTTTTGGTATAAATTAACGTTTGTTAAATATATTAATGACATGTTATGGTATTTCAAACTACTACACTTTTTGAAAATAGATTTTCAATGAAAGTATAAATAAATTGTCGGATTTAAATAATTAGCTTAGGTTCTTGACTATAATAATTTTTTTTCTTTTTTTTTTAAAACCATATTGCTAAGAAGACGACATGTGCCAATCGTGTACTGAGAATGTGTCATATCATAAATTATTGCTTAAAATTAAGTTATATTAATAGCATGGTAAGAAATTATAAGAAATGATATTCAATAAGATTTTTAAAAATATGACTTGCATTATATCAGTGTATAATGTAGATAAAGAACAAAGAAAATATGAATAATAACTGAAACATTTTACCAACCTAGACGTCATAATAAGTATTCTAAAAACAAAAATGATAGTGTAGAATAAAGAAAATCAATTGTAGATGTATTTAATGAGAATGTAAACTATTTATATATAACAAAGTTGTATAAAAGTTTGACAATAATATAAGGTGATTATTTAGGGAAATTATGTAAGGAATATAATAATTTTTAGTTATTTTTAGCAACAACTTAAAATTCAAAATTTAAACTTAAAATTTCTATAAAAAGATAGTTTGAGAGAATGTATATTATAGGTTATTTAATAAATTATAGTTATAATTATTAATTTTGAGAGAATAATATATTTGGATGAGATTGACGAAATTGATGTCTAATTGTAGTAGTATAATGTAAATGGAAAGTAATAATGAGTTTTATGGTCGATTGATAGAATTAATAACTAATTACAGTTCTATATAATCTGTATTAAATCAAGCCAAGTGGCAATTGTTTACTGAAATTGTATTGTTAATAAAACGACACTTGGCAATTGTTTGCTAAAAATGTGTCATGTTGCAACACATTGCTTAAAATCAAGCCATATGACTGAACCCCTTTCATTTATTATATATAGAGATATGAGAGTTTTAATCAGTATATTTTTAATTAGTATATTGAAATTTTGAATTTAAAATTTCAGAATTCAAATCTTCTGCATTTTAGTTTTCTTATAATTTTTAGCTTAAAATTTAAAATCTTCTATAATTTAGAAAATTTAAATTAAAAGCGAAATCTCAAATAAGTAATATTACCTTTTTTAAAAAACTTGTTTCCAAAAAAAGAATAGAAAATTTTATGGAAATAATATCTAAATAAATATGTAAAATCAAAATTGCTAAGAAAATGACATATGGCAATATGCTATGAAGAATGTGCCATGTGGCGGAACTCTTTTCGGTTTGAATCATTAATACCGTACTTGCCCAAATCATTAAGGCAAGCCTTATATGTTTAGATTTTGTTTCATTTTACTGTAACAAACACATGACAAAAATTTAGTGGAGTGGTTTATATTAATGTTGTTTTTAATTGTAAGAGTAAATTTTACACAACCATGTGGTTTTATTTAAATTTTGTATTTTATCTCTGATTTTTAAATCTTGCATAAATAGTTTAAGATCTTTAATTTCTCTTTTCTTTTAGTCCAACCTTATAATTTTTATATTTTTTTTCAAATGTTAACTTGGTTATTTATGTCAATTTTTAAAACTTTACCACGTACCTCACACAAACTAAAACCAAACCACACCGTCTCACACCCCTTTTCGTGCATATATAATGTATTTACGTTCGTCTTCTCAGGCGAGGTCGTATTCTTAGCCGAACATTTCAAGTTTTCTAGCCCAAATAAACCCTTGAAAATCAACTCATGTTGGGTGAACAGAAAATCGCCCATCATCATAACTCCTTAATGAAGTAACAACTCTCACATGGTTAGGTTGCGGTGGCAACGAATGTGAGCCTTGATGGTGTTCAACTCAAACCTAATCATGAGGAGGGTTGGTGGTTTAGATTCTTGGTGAAGATAAGGTTTTGGTTGGGGGGGGGGGGGGGGGTGGGTGTTGTATACGTAAGTAGTATGTTTTTTATTTATTTATAAAGGAATTGTAAATATTGCACCAATATCTTGTAATTGTATTTAAAAAAAACAAAAATACCCCTTAGTTAACGTTTAAATTTAACAAAAGTTAAAGCACTAGATTAAAAAAAGTTTAATTGAAGTTAAAGACTATTTCTACAAGTTTGAAAAATCAAGGATAAAATCCAACATTTAAATAAAACGACAAGGACTAACTCTAAAATTTACTCTAATTTTAATTTAGAAATAATTACTATTATTTGGCTTTTAATATTAATAAATAATAAACGTAGTTTGATTATATTTAGAAGCGAGATCCAAAAGTCTAACAATTTGCATTGTTAAGATCTTTCTCTTCAATTTAATTGCATCTAAATAAAATTAATGTAAACAAAAAATTACCATACCAAACACGAATAGATTTAGCTGTGAACACTCATGCTTTGAATCGAAATTAGAGGTTTGTAGATCTTTAACCCTATCTATATACGAGTTCAGATTCGTCTTATTCATAAAAGAATATTATTTGGAAGAAAACCTAGTTAGCAAAGCCTGAGGGTTTAATTTGACTCGACATTTTTGTTAGGATGTCATGTGTGTATGAGATTAATTTACCATACCAAACACGAACAGACTTAGCTGTAAATATAATTTTTTTAAACAGTTAAATACTTTTTTTAACCAAATTCAAATGTTCCTTTTTTGGACCACAAGAAATTAATAAAAATAAAACAAAGGACCGTACTTATCGTAAGTAACCAAGGACGAACCTTATCGATCTGTTAGAGCACTCACATCCTATTCTTTATTTTTCATCATTTTAATTACACTAAAAATCACTACTACTTTTCTCTTCTTTCAATTAAATAATATATTTTCATACTTTTTTCATTATATTTTCTCTCTCCCCCGCTCACAACCACATATAAAAATATACGAAAATTTATAAGGATTGAACAGTAAATCCTTAAATTTACAGATGAACAATAACATTTTCTCTCTCCTCCACTCACAATCTCTCAAACCATTATATATAATTTAAGAACTCTCACTCACATATTTTAAAGAATAAGGTATGAATGCTCTAGGTATCAAAGTTCAAACTTCAAATCACCGAATAAAACCAAAATTGAAACTTGGAAACATTGAAGTCAACCAAGTTGGAGCGAGCACTCCCCAGTCCCCACCCTATAAATATAATAAATTAGATTTTGATTATTTTTTGATTTTGTACTAGAAACTTATATTTTAATGATCTAAGTTTTGGTTATATAAAAAAGGAATCTGGCCTTTTTTATAATAGTAAGAGAAAATTTAATTAATGAACGTAACTCGTACCTAAGTAGAGCTAGTAGAAGATGATCGATAGCAATTAAATTAAAAAAAAATTTAATCTTCTTTGTAACATTTGAAAAGTTAAACTCCATGATTGAGGATGTATTCATTCAATATAAGTAATGCAGAATACGACTATATATAACATCTCTATTTTTAATAAAAGATATACATCAATAACAATCTACAACAAACTCAAATTCATCATAATTACACAAAGTTTTCTTATTCGGTGATGTTATTGTTATCAAAGGTTGCGGACCAATGCGACGCTTGACAGAGTAATGCTCAAAAGGACACGACAAACTTTTAGTAAAGATGTCTGCCGGTTGACACTGGTGAAACAAACTTAGTATATAACGAGCATGTGCACACAAGCTCATGAACAAAATGATAATCAATATCAATATGTGTGACACGTTTATATATAAGAAATAGGAAATTGGTTGAGAAAAATGACACTAGGATTGTCAATCATGAATGTTGGATGACCATGAGGGAATGCATGAAGTTCTTGAAGAAGATGTGTATCCACGCTATTTCAAAAAACAATGTTGGTCATAGCACAATATTTAGATTCACAATTGCGACAACAATGGAGAAATGCTGGGGTAGTAGTAGGTGCAACAACAATGGAGAACAGGCAGCAACAAGATCGAGATGGTGGGATGACAGCAAAAGTTGATCATATGTTGTGCCACAGAAGCTAGTCGGTAGAGCGAGCAAGGCTCGAAGCATTCATCTAGGAGATGGATTGAGGCTAAGAGGCAGTATTACTATTGAGTGGACTTTGAAAAGGAGTTGAAGATGCAAACTTATTAAAAATGAAAAACGTTAAAGATGGAAGATCCAAATGAGGTAAAGTGTCATAGAGTGGAAATGATGATTCATCAAATTGAGCATGCAACATGCTGAGTGATATAAATGTGAGAAATCAAGGGATCCAAATTGCATTATCCTTTGTAATAAGGACTATATATGATACAATTACATGAGATGTTTTGTGGAATAAGTTTGTCTGCTAATTATAGTTACATAAATATACATAAACGTATGTGAGAGTGTGTATAATTTTGACACGGTAGCAAACAATAACTCAACATGATTACATGACATGATTACATGAGTCTTATATATGTTGTAATAGTTTAGACTACATGCAATCTATAGTATTAGTTGCAAAAGTGAAAGCATCGACCCAAATAAAAACATGCAGTATGGCTTTAAATAATATAGTAACAATGGTTCCACTAAAATAATGATTTATGCTTCGTAGAGATGTATAACGGAAGAATGGACAATTATGAGTTCTATTTTTCACCAATGATGTGTGACTCTAATGATTGATGAATTTGACATTGGCATCAATTCGAAAGGTTTTAACTATTCACGAGAAATGTGTTGAAACGCTGTTAAAAATAAACATGTTGCAACGACAAAATCATAAATATTATTAAGTATTATATTTTCGCAGTTTTGAAAAATTAAAAAAATGTAAAATAATAAGCACTGAAACAACTTTGACATTTTATATATTTGTGCTTCTATGATTTGTACATTATCACACACAAATTGGTTTCAAATAAAATTTACAACAAATAGATTAAAATGAGCACGATGTACGGTATATTTGAAATTTTATATGACTTTTTATTTTAAAAATTATAATAGAAAAAAAAAGTATGAGTGGACCAAGGGTCGGCTCATTTAGAAACAATATGAAAACAAATGAAATGTATTTGGTTATATGTATGATAGGTCTGCTTAGAGTTGAAAGGTTTCATATTGTATGTTCATAAGGGTGTTATTTTGTGAATTTAAGCATCCATTCTTATATATAGTTATAGTACTTGGTTGTACAATATTGCTTCAAGCACTTGTAAGATGTAATTCACTAATTTCACCAAAATAAATTAGTAACCCATTGTGAGAGCACCGAACTTCTCTTTACTCACTCACGTTTGTTTTTTTTATCCTCAAGTCAAATTTAAGTGATGAATTCTTTCATACAATAAATAAAATAGGAACCTTTACAAATTAGAATAAAAGTAGGTAGCTTTACATATTACCAAAGATCAAGCAGTTATTAAACAAAGTTCAAATGGCAACCACTCAATCATTGCAAGTTTAAAAATATAGTTATGATGTATACATGTACTTTTATTCATGTACATATAGAACTTTGCAGGGTGTGTATGTATATATGTGTGCATGTGTATGTGTATGTGTATGACTCACAAGTTCTCACAGGTCACTAGAGGATTGGAATTATATTCTCTAAAAATGTTACAACAAGCCTTCTCTATTTATTTCCCCATATTATCCTTTATGTTCTCTCTCTTATCGGTTTCTACCGCAAACTCCATCGTCTATGTTCAATGCTCTCAACTCAACCACACATCTATGTCACCTTACGAGTCGAATGTCAACTCACTATCCAGTTCCTTAGTTGACTCGGCCTCGGCCTACAACTTCAAAAAATTTGAAACCTCCCTAGAAAGTGATGGTGTGTTTGGCCTCTTTCAATGTAGAGGCGACCTTAGCTCTCCCAATTGCAAAGATTGTGTCACTAGCGCTATAAGTCAACTTAAGACTGCTTGCCCCACTTCCACCGGTGGTGAAATACAATTAGAAGGATGTTTTGTCAAATATGATAATACATCCTTCTTTGGGGTCCTAGACAAGATGGAGGTATGTAGGAAATGTGGCCCTTCCATTGGCTATAATTCGGATGTGTTGAGCCGTATAGAAAATGCAATGACACATCTAGTTGTCGGCAACGGAGATTACTTCCGTTGGGGTGATTTTGAGAGCATACAAGGTGTGGCACAGTGCGTACAAGATATAAGTTTAAGTGATTGTCAAGATTGTCTTTCAGAGGCATGTGGACGGTTAAGATCAGAGTGTGAGACATCTAGCTGGGGTGATATGTACATGGGAAAATGTTATATTCGATATGCTCACCAGGGTGAGACATCTAGCTTATGGTGTTTGTTTGTGTTAAGTATTACATTTATATAAAACTGTATGAACTTATAACGCAGGTACTGTAGATCTTGCAAATAACGGCAACTACATTTCCATTAAAAACAATGGCGGAGGGACGAGCGCGCTTGAGGCACCATCGTTTATTGTCTCTCTTATTTCCATGGCGGGCACATTACTTGGGACATATATTAACTACAAGATGGGTACACTACTTCATATAATGAAAACTTTTAGCAGAAAATATATCTATGATGTAATAATGGAATTCTAGCTCTATAAAATGAATGACTAAATAGAACGGCCAATTTAACCAGGAATCTAAATATGAGTTTCCCTAGGAATCTCAAACTCTATTTAATAAAGAATATAGTTAAAACGAAAATATACATTCGGAATTTAAAAAAGTTTCGAACTACTTTCGAATAAGAATGCTACATAATCCTCAATTTACCAACCAAACCACTACATTGTTTACTTAATTTGTTGTTATACAATTTGATAAATACTTAAAATTACACATGAGTAAATAATTTCTTATAAATTCATAGCAATATATATATATATATATATATATATATATATATATATATATATATATATATATATATATATATATGTATATATGTATGTATGTATGTATATTTGTTTTAGCTATATATATCAGATATATATGGTAGTGTTTTGAGAACCATCTTTTTTTGCAAGAACTCTAAAAACCAATATGAGTCACACATTTAAGTCACATTCAAATCACATATCACTTCCACCTTTTTTTAAATGTTCATAACTTTATTTCACGACATTATTTTTTCAAAAAAAATTCACCATTAATTTCAGTATTTTTTATCTTTCCAACACCTACCATATTGATATAATTTTTCTAAAAAAATCGTCCATCCATTACTTACACATGTATAAATTAGTCATTACATATGTGTAAATCATGTTTTACACATGTGTAATTTCAGGTATTACATGTGAAAATTGACGTTTACTTTTTTTTTATTTTTTTATGATAGAGGGGAACAAGGGAAACACTTTTGTGTTTTTTCTTTTTTTTATCTTTTTGTTATTTTTTTATAATTTTTTTATTATGTTTTTGTTAACTACCATTTTACCATTAAAAACTAGTGGCTCATATTGATTTCTAGAGTTTTTTACAAAAAAATGAGTTCTCATTTGATCTCTCCCACATATACATATAAGGAGATAAATTAAAATAAAAAGGTTATCATAATATAACAGTATCAAAAAAATTATGTCGTTACACAATATGAAACAAATAAAAATAGAATGGTTGAATAGCAAAAAAAAAAAAACCAAGTAATGAACAAATTTGATATAATTTAGAAAATTATATAACAATAATTCGTAACTAAGACAAAGAATAGTTAAAATTAAAAATAAGTGTTCATAAATATGTAAATACTTATTTTTTGTAATGATATCAAAGGTTATAAAGGATATGTAAAAGTAATATCGATGGAAGGTTGTTAAACAATAAACATTACCATAAATATGAATAATGTCATGAACTTTATAATTAATCAAAATAAATAAAAATGTTATTTTAAAAGAAATATGACATAAATTTTTATTTTAATAAGACAAAAATTGTTAAGGGTAATATTAAAATTAATGATTTAATCATAATTTATTAACACAATTAGCAATTTTTTTATAATTTTTGGAAAGATATCAAATAATTTATAGGTAATAAGTGATCATAAATATAATATTCATTGTAATAGGTTCCTATATATGTATACATATATATGGTAAAGTTCTTGTTAACCTTTGTTATTGTAATAACCCGTTAATCCAATTGTAACGAACATTTATTTACATCATAATTATGAATATGCGGTGTAACTAACTTTTACATTATGTTACACCACTAATGTAACTATGTTCTTCACAAATTCAAAATTTCCCTCACTTTTTGATAAAACTTTACACTTTTTTTGAAAACCTTCTTAACTCTTTGTATAATATTATTTTTACACAAATAAATAGATTGTTTTATTATATTTAATTCGATTATAGTCTTCTTATATTCTTAAAAAAATTTAACGTTCATTGTGGACCGCTATTTTTATCACTGTATTTTAACTTACAGTAACAACGTTACCTGTTGCGGACTACTAGTTGGATTAATGGGTTGTTGCAATGAGATGGCATGAAAACTAAAGCTCTTAAAATACTTTTGTATGTATATGAGGATGACATGAATACTAAAGCTCTTATGATTCATGCTTTAAATTAAATCTAGCAAACTCTGCGCGATCAAAAGCAACTGATGCCAATGAAAAATCAAATGAAGCCCGCGTTTTAGTAATAAAACTGGAAAACGTCACAAAAAATGTGGAAAAAACCGCAGTAGAAGCCAAAAAAATGGCAGAAGGCGCCGAGCAACACTTGCAACGAGCAAGTGTTTACTTCCGTAGTAGTTATCCCCCGCCTCCACCTCCACCGCCTCCCTATCATTGCTCGTCATATTGTTAAAATGAAAGCAAGCGAAAGTCCCTAGCCGCTTTGTACTTTTCAATCGCCTTTCTGTTTGTATCAATATATAAATTTACCTTGGTGAATAAGTATCATGGTTTATGATGTACCTCTCGATCTTGTATACTCATCACCTATCATGTATTTGGAAAAGTGAGTGATAATTAAAGCATTTCTTGTTTCTAGTATTGTTTTGTCATAATATCCAAGACTAAAAAGTTATATATTGTAATATAGTCCGATACTTTTGCTTGTGACAAGTGGATTAAAGACCAGTTGCCCACAATATATAGTCTGGTGTAGGGATGTGAAATAAGACATGTATTTGTAATCCGAGTCTCATACTTGATCGTAAAATCACGTCCCAAACTCCGTCTAGTAACCTTCGGGTGATTTTAACTTAGGTTTTGAGCCTTAGTTTGTTAAAATTAAATATACATTGAGATATACATGTATATATTTTTAATTATCGGTCGTTCTAATTTTATATAACTTTATGCTTTTAACAAATATGACAAATTAAAATAAAATATATTATATGCATATTATTGTTAGCAAAATTTTCTTTTTAGAATATATTAAATATGTAGAATATATGAATATGTAGATTTCGTCATCAAAGAAACCCAAAAGTTAAATAATACCATCGAATACACGTCAAACAGAACAATAAACTTTTAATATAATTTAACTACTAGAATGAAACGTTATTAGACAATGGTATAGGAAAATACATTTTAATATAATTTTATTAGGTATATAGTTTTAGATAATTGAGCTATGTATCACATAATCTCATACCCGTCGTGCTGTCATGTTGTACAATTATTTTTAATTCTTGAATAACATATGTAATTTTTAAATATTTGATAAACTTTTGTGTAGGCAATAACCTTTTATCTTATGAGTTTCTGTTAAGCATGGATATACATGAAATTGTGGTATAATATACGTTAAAAATCACAGAACTTCAAACTCGAAAAAGACTTAAGAACAATCATTCTAATTGATTAACAAACGATTACACGGGAACGAAAGTTGAAGTGAGGAAGAACTGCCAAAGTCTTGATTAATCTCTGCTACTTAATCACCTAGAATCGAAGACTAACAACTCTTAACAAACTATCACAAAACTTATATCATCAGCCCTTGATGTTTACAACCTTTTACAACTAAGCCAAAAACATTACAAATAACGCCAAATTACAACTTGAACCTTGTAACTCATACTATGACAATTATGACCTTCATCTAACAATGTAAATGATTTGGTTTGATGAATACTCTCATGAGAATCTCATATAGTGCTTTTTATTTAAACATTTCTCTTATATTTTATCTTAAGATATAATTTTATAATTTTTCATTTTCATTATGTGTTATTATATTTTATTAAATTTATTCATTTATTATTATTTCATTAATGACTAACGATATGTAATATGTAAAATGTTAATAAAACTTAATGATTATAATATATCGAATTTGCTCAACTCATGTAATACATGGATTTCCAACCTATATAACCATATATACATCGATCTGTGGACCTTAGGATTGTCCGCAACGCTACATCCTATCATTCACACATAAATGTTTAGTCAAAATATTACATTACAAACAAATATTTACCTACAAAACTATCATACTCATCATTCTCTCATACAACTCACTTTTAAAGAAAAAATTGTAGCTCCACTCTAACATCACCCCTCCCACATGCGAGCTAATGACCTACAGACGGCTGCATTGGAGTTAGTCTAATATAAATGAAGAGTTGACTCGATCCTTCTATTTAGAAAAATAAAGTAGAGCTCGTGAAGACCAATATTCATGCAAACATAAAAAGTATTTTGCTTGTTAGTTAGAACTTATAACTGATAAAGACTTGTTACCAGTCATATGATATATACCTAGTACCCACACAATATTTATCTTTTTTTTAATTGTTCTTGTACTAAGGGCTGTTAGTGTTGAACTAATAAGACGTCTAAACCATTAAATGATGAACCATTAAAAGGTCTGAACCATTAAGAGCTAGTATATCGTTTAACTATTCAAATGCAATTGTCTGACCAATTTAAATTAGAGGTCTTAACCATTCAGTATTAGACCTTTTAACCATTTAGCACTAGTATAATGCTTAACCATTCAGAGGCAAATGTCTGAACCATTCAGACATTTGCTCGCGAAACAAACAGTCTGAATCATTAAGTGTTGAACTATTCAGACATCTGAACCATTATGAGGCTGATTAAGAGGCTGTCAAATAGCCCCTAAGATGCTTATATTAGAGTTTTAAAACGTAACTTGACAAGTATCTTCTTAATATTTATTTACACAATTTTTTAAATTATAAGTTTTGTACGTACATATAATTAATTTCCATAGAGTTTTGGAAGCTGGCGTTTATATAAATAGACGGCTAACTAAATAAAATAAAAGATAAAGACAAAAAGACAAAGTAAATACGATAAGAAATGACAAGTTAAGATATACATTCAACATTTCAAACCTGGATCATTATGCTTAAAATTGTAACATGGCTAACGATGGATCCCAAGCTTCCAAACATTAAGGTAGCATTTGGTAGGCATGAATAAAAAGCGGAATGAAATAAACCATTGATGATAAATGAATAAATGAAAAAATACATATTTAGTTGATAAAAGTAATAAAACGAGTCATTACATAAGTGATTTCATTCTCTCAAATTTTCATCAACCTTTTTTTTCATTCTATTAATTCTAATCATTATTAATCACCAACATCAGCATCACAACAACCACCATCGACCACGTACCAAGATCTATCACCGCTAGCCACAACCACCAGGCACGACCCCCACCATCGACCACCACCACTAGCCACGGCCGCCGCCAACCACCGGCCACTACCACCACCAACCATCATCACCATTACCACTTTTACATTTAATTCTTTCATATTTTCTACCTAACAAAACAACACAAAGAAATAATTCATTCCGTTCCCAAATCATAATTAAGCAGGACAATGAAATGAATTGATTCAATTTATTATCTCATTCATTCTATTCGTTCGTTTATTCCATTTATCGCATACCAAACAATCGTTAAAATGAATAATTTATTTATTCATAGTAAAATATTATTAAGTTACGTTGAACTTTTATTATTATTCATTTAACCTTTTTAAAATTTTCTTGTTTTTATTATGTTAAAGATGATTACAACTTATTTGTACTAAAACTAAAATCAACCTTGTTATTATAATAACTAGTAGTATTCAAGCTCACACGTTGCACGAGCATTTGGCGTGCAACTTTGGATCATGTTTATTTTTTAAGCACAAACAATAACACGTGTAGAAACAGGAAACATAACATGAAGATAACCCAACCCCCTTTTTGATAACAAGGCAGAAAGCCCCAACCTGACATTCATTAGTAACTCAACATATACAATTGGCGTTATAACACTAAGGCTTAGAATAAGACACCCGTTGTCGCTGCAATTCGAAAATAATGGCAAGCCAAACAACGGGCACTTTTTATGCATCATCACTGCCATGACAAATCAATGTGTACTGTGGAAACAAAATGTGATTCAAAGGCAGAATGATACATATAATATTACGAAATGGACATCCTTATACATGTGGTAATTGCATCATGTATATGTATACAATGGTACACCTTATCACCGGCTTCTTGCACGGTCTCCCACCGCCTACAAATCAAAATTAGGTGACACAGGAAAAGCCATGAAACAGGACTTTTAAATCTCAGATGTGCTTACACTCATCATCATCGACCCTCCTATGAATGTATGACCGAGAATCACCCTAGCCAACAAAACAACTAAACAACATGCAGCCACATCCACAACCATATTCTATTACGTTTCAGATGAGCATGTGCTCAACATCATGGACCCGATGATAAGCCTCAGGTGAACAACTGCTTAACATCATCGACCAGTTACAAAGAATCATCAACAACATGAAGAATATTCAAATCACAACATCAATGACGTGGTACTTAGGTGTTTATGCACCATTGACAAACTAATTAGCAACAAGAAACAATTCAGGGTCTAATTTCATCTTAATCAAACAATGGACCCAAAAAAAGGTCTTAGATGAACAGGTTCTCATCTTCATCGACCAACCAAATTAGAAAAATCAAGGGAAACCCTCTAATTCAAATGAAATCCCAAAAATTTTTATCAACAATAGCAAAAGACTAAGATTCCGGTTAAAAAAACCCCAAAATCATAGACCAAATATGAACCGGAAAAACAAAGATGGAGATTCAAGTTTAGAAACCTCAGTTAGGGTTATGAACCATAGTTAAAACCCAAAAGCATCAAGGTAAAGTCTCAAATGAGACCTATGTCATTGTCATCGACAAATCCAAAGATTATATGTCGGGACACTAGAGAACGCGAGAGACAAGCTTACTAATTATCAACTTATTTGTGCATTATGGGTTCTACCCATTTTTTTTCAAGTTTCTTACTCTTAGTCCCAACACGCCGCAACGTGTGTGTGTTCATGGTTTAACTTTTTTACACCTATTTTTTCCGTTTAAAGGCCCCGTCTCAACGCACGGGTGTTAGATCGACTTAGTTATTGTTTTTAGTGTTTTATGTTTCACGTGCGGGGTTTAATGTTTTTACATCTACTTTCCGTTTGGTTTTAATTTTCCCGTTTTTAATTTTTTAATACGAGTTTTTCTGGTGTTGGTGCTCGTTGATGGTTGTGTAAATTTAATTCTACTTAATACGGTTTTACGCCTCCTGTCGCAACGTGAGGACCTTAATCCTAGTTGTTTTTTAATGTTTAATCACATCTATTGCTGGGCCTCTAATTTGAAGGGGCCCAATTCGCTTATGTAATATACATTAGTTCAGGCCCAAGATTCAATCACAAAAGTTTTGAACAAAACAATTGTCATTGCGAACAAACCCACCAACAGAAGGTATTTGAAACTTGCACGAAGTCTATGGGTGCGCACAATGCGGTTAATACAATTTTCGAAATCGAAACCGCAAGTTTTGTTAATACCAATTTTTTAACCGCAATCGAAACTTCGGTTAACCATACTTCGGTTAACTACCAGTTATGGTTAATTTGCGGTTAATTAACCAACATATTTAACGTATGCTTTTAAACCAAAATTTTAACTAATAAATTAAGGTTTGGACCAATTTTATAAGGGTGTGCATGATATGGTTTGCTTTTAAGGTCTCGTTATGTGTGCATACAACAATGTGTGCGCTCTTGCATTGCTTCCGCTTGTTATGTAAGTAAATTTTTATAAATGTGAATTAAAAAGAATGAATATAAGAAATTCTAGTAAAATCATGAGTAGTATTGTAAATTTATTATACATTAATAGCATTCAGTTCGGTGCGGTTAATACGGTTAATTTGCACATCAAAACCGAAACCGAACCGCAATGTGTGGTTAATCAGTTATGTCTTAACCGAATTGTCAGTTAATTGTTCGGATCGATTAATATGGTTCGGTTAATGCGGTTAATTCGGTTATGGTTCGGTTAAAATCGGTTACTTACTCACCTAGCAAACACCTCGTCTCATTCATTGCGAACACATAAATAGATTCATTAAAAAAACATACATACTTAACCCACTACTCTTATTCTCCTGCTTTTATCTCACATTTAACACCCACAAAATCATAAACTAAATCCCTAAGACCCTGCAATTGACCCAACTTGACCCGATTGAACCAATCAAGTTTATTCTCGATACGAAGAGAGGGATTGATGAGAAACTGCCTAGTGTTAGATATGGGACGGAAATCGATTTTGTTACTCTGAGGGGGTTTGGATTTAGACAAGATGTAAATTTCTTCTTACAAACGTGTCAGCAATATTCGTCATTCGATTGGTTTTGTAATGTCAACGATTCTTCATTCTATTACAAACTAGGAAGTTGAGAAATAACAGTTTGAATAGGATTATAAAGTTAATAAAACATTATAATTTTGTGACTTCTGATACTTGAGATAAAAGTATCATCAACAATTAGTTTACAATTGAAAAATCAAGTTTAGTTATACCAATCTCACCGGTGTGTTCTGAGTTGATGTGCTTGATTTGTATGTTTTGAATACAATACATTATGTGGGTGTTTGGGATTGTTTTTTTTCCTTACTTATTAACTTATTAACTTTTAGAAAGTTAATAAGTCATTTTATGGTGTTTGGCAATATAATGGTTGTGAGGGAAATAAGTTAATAAGTCATTCTATACTAACTTATTAACTTATTAAAAAAGTCAATAAGTCAATAAGTTGTTTTAATAAGCAAACCCAAACATGCCCTATATCTTCTTTTTTTTCAGAAATTGAGTTTTAGATCTTGGACACAAAAAGCTGTATTTTAAATCTCTTTGGCAATGGAAGGTTACTAAAGGAACTTTTGACACAACATTTTCTTACATTTTGCCAAAAGGTTGCTTGTGTTACTCAACTGCAGGTTTGCCAACTCCATACTTTTGTTTGAATAGAATTTTAAAATATCTATTTTCTAACATGTTTACTCTTACCTGTTTCTTTTAATATGTTATTTTCCAAATTCCTCAGATTACTTAATTATTTTTGCGTGTTGTGGTTTATTATATATTTCCAATTTGTCGATTTGTTGTGGTTTCACATGCTATTCAAGTTACTTCTTAATTAAAACTACACCATATATACGTGTAACCCCATTTAGTAAAATCATCATATCTGAGATAGTTAATATCATATTAAAAAATATATGTTTTTCAAAAAAAGCATCAAATTTTTGTTTTGTTTCGGACCCTCAAAATGGTTGAGTCGTCCCTGTATATAAGAGGAAGCATACGCACACTAAGGAGTAGCACCAAGAACAAAAACAATTGCACGATACCATTCATTCGTCATGGACAATAATAATAGAGTAATATGATTATATGGGATGAATACTAAAAGAGAGAAAAGTAAGAGAAAGTTACAAACTTTATGCCCCACTTTTTTAAGCTTTTTGGTTAAAAGAGATGTACTCAACCTATCCTCAGCCAAAGGACCCCACAGAACCCTCCACTTGTTTCATATATTCTAATTCAACCCTTCAACAAGGATATCCTCATGCATAGTTGACATATGTGAAATTAGAATCTTCTATCATAAATTGTACCATATTATATCATATATATATTTCAAAAGGTTGACTTTTACTATAAGTCAACCTTTTACTCACACATTACTACTGATTTATTGATTAAATATATTACAATTATGATATTCAAACACACGAATTCTTGATCCTCAATACTGCAATTCATCATGGACATTCATTTTCATCCTTCGGCATCCCTAAAGATAACCATATCGAGTCTTTCGTTGCCTTATTCGAATCGTTGACTCTTGAAGTCTCTGAATCTTTATCATGCAATGGACAATTAGGGTTCATCAATGGCATGCTGAATGGGTTCCGTTGCACTTGTAAACTACATCCCCAATAACGCGGTATCGGATAGAAATTCACATGACAACCCGAGTTGTGAAGATTAGCAGGCGGTCTGTAATGGCCACAGTTCCATGAAGCACACCATGGATGAGTAGGAAAACAAGGGATTTGAAAAGGGTACTTTGGTACATTCATCATACCATAATTCCCACCATTTTCAACCAAATTCGACCTATTGTCTTCTGGTTTGCGCGATTTATAAGAAAATTTCGACGACAAAGTTTTGTTCTTTCGTCTGCTTGAACCGATTGGCGAGTTCCTCTTCGTCCCACCTTCGGTCCAGTATCTTTGACAGTTTTTGCATAGATGACGAGGTTGGTTAACGTTGTAGTTGTTGTAGTAAGAGAATTTGGTTTGTATGCTACTGCATCGAGGGCATTGTAGAATATTATTGTTCATCTGGGTGGTTTTTGATGGGATTTGTATATCAGATAATTGTGTTTTGGGATCATTGTTGTTGATTCGTAAAGATGTTGATTGATTGGAGCTAATGTCGTCTTCATGTTCCTTCTCCATTGTGTTCTGCAATGATCAGATGAATTATTAATCAGTAGGAATAATTATCTTTGAAAAAGAGAGATTTTTGTGTTTGTGATTATGGTTGATGATCATGAAGCTTTAAGTTCATAAGAACAACTAAAACAGAGCCACTAATGCATCATTACTGGTATGGCTGTAAATGAACCGAACGAGACCTTGTTTGTGTCTGTTTATCTAGGAAAATGAACTATTCACGAGCATTTGCCGAACATAAATAAACACAAACAAAGACAAACGGACATAAACAAATGTTTATGAACATAAACGAAATATTGTCAAACTTTAACACAAAAGTTATTATAAATATCCGAACATACTTGACAAAATTATAATAAATTTAATTATATTATTAACACAAAAGTTAAGAAGATTTTTAAGCTTTAGAAAAACTGAAGTTGAAAATTTTTATATGAGAGATGTTGACGGAAAAATATAGTACAACTAGGGTTTTATATTTATAAACATTAAAACCAGTAAAATAAATATATAAAATAAAATAAACACATTATCGAATGTTTACAACCATTAAAAACGAACATGGCCTCATTTCATGTTCGTTCGTTTAACTTAAAAAAACGTATTTTTTTGTTTGTGTTTGTGTTTGTTTTTTATTTATTAAACAAACAAACATAAACAAACTTCTCGTCAAAAAAGTTCACGAATTGTTCGCTAACATTCGGTGTGAATGCATCCCTCTCTAATTTCTGATTAAAAAAACAGAGGACAATCAAGAAATTTTTTTAATATCTTGAAAATTGAAAAACCCAACGAAATGAAGCATAAATCACTCCCAAAGCTCGTATTATACCTTGAGTTCTCCTAAACAATATTGTTGTTGTTCATTATCATCTTTACTGTGATCAAGATGAGACAACTGAATCATCTTCCCAAAGAGTTTGATCGAAGGATCTTTAACTTCCGACATTTGGTTGAATTTTGCGACAGTTGGAGTGGTTGTTAAAAAGCAGAGGTGAGGGTATGACTTATAGGCAGGGGAAGTAAATGTGAGCCACAATTTCTTTGTGGCTTCTGAGATTCTCTTTGGGATTAGTAAGGTAGGGCTACTTTCTATTTGGTGTCCAAATGATAAGAAATAAGAGTAAAGCCTGTTGTTTTTCATTTCTTATCACTATATATTTCACAAAGGTTTGTGAATAATTTGTCTTTGAAAATTACGATAACTTATTAGCCCAACTAATGTTTAACAGCAGGTTACGTCGTCACTGTAACTCGTGACTCAATATTCAATAAAAATTGGCTCAAGTAACTCGTGACTAAAAATACAATAAAAATCGGCTCCTTTACAAACTAGCCGAATATAAGCCGACTAGCTCACTTATATTCGGTTGGTGAACAACCCTACTTACGTATTCATCTAAAAACTTTGTCAAACACTAACCGATAGTTTACCATATATTACATATAACCTTAAAACGTAATGTCACTGCATCACAGAGTTCATCATTTTTAACTATAATAATAATAATAATAATAATAATAATAATAGTAATAGTAATATTAATAGTAATAGTAATAGTAATAGTAATAGTAATAGTAATGGTAATATTAATAGTAATAATAATAGTAATAATAACGGTAACGGTAACGGTAACGGTAACGGTAATGGTAACGGTCTCGGTAACGGTTACGATAACGGTAACGGTAACGGTAATGGTAGTAGTAGTAGTAATAATAATAATAATAATAATAATAATAATAATAATAATAATAATAATAATAATAATAATAATAATAATAATAATAATAATAATAATAATAAGATAATAATAATCATAATAATAATATAATAATACTAATAATATAATAATAATAATATAATAATAATAATAATAATAATAATATAATAATAATAATATAATAATAATAATAGTAATAATAATAATAGTAATAATAATAATAGTCTAATAATAATAGTAATAATAATAAAATAAGAATAAGCTAATAATATAATAATAATAATAATAATAATAATAATAATTGTATAATAATAATTGTAATAATAATAATTGTAAGAACAATAAATCGAACTATAATAAAGTAATAATAATATAATAATAAAATGATAATAATAATAATAATAATCATAATAATAAGAATAATAAAATAATAATAATAATAATAATAATAAAATAATAATCATAAAATAATAATAATATAATAATATAAACTAATAATAATAATAATAATATAATAATTATTATTAATTATTATTATTATTATTATTATTATTATTATAGTAATAATATAGTAATAGTAATAGTATAGTAATAGTATAGTATTATAATAGTAACAGTAATAATAAGTAATAGTACAATATAATATACTACCATAATAATAATAGTTACAGTAATAGTAGTAGTTTATAATAATAATAGTAGTAATAATAATAATACTACTAATAATAGTAGTAATAACAATTAATAGTAATAATAATTAATGTATACTAATAATAATAGTAATAATTAGAAGAGTAATAATATTAAGATTAATAATATAGAATAATAATACTCCTCCTCGTCTCCTCCTCCTCCTCGTCCTCCTCCTCGTCCTTCTCCTCCTGGTCCTCCTCCTCCTCGTCCTCCCGCCTCCTCGTCCTCCTCCTCCTCCTCCTCCTCCTCCTCTTCTTCTTCTTCTTCTCTTCTTCTTCTTCTTCTTCTTCTTCTTCTTCTTCTTCTTCTTCTTCTCTTCTTCTTCTTCCTAT
>CM046042.1:42478745-42498928 GCA_025215565.1 Flaveria ramosissima
TCTTCTTCTTCTTCTTCTTCTTCTTCTTCTTCCTCTCTTCTTCTTCTTCTTCTTCTTCTTCTTCTTCTTCTTCTTCTTCTTCTTCTTCTCTTCTTCTTCTTCTTCTCTTCTTCTTCTTCTTCTTCTTCTTCTTCTTCTCTTTCTCTTCTCTCTTCTTCTTCTTCTTCTTCTTCTTCTTCTTCTTCTCTTCTTCTTCTTCTTCAGTCTTCTCTTCTTCTTCTTTCTTCTTCTTCTTCTTCTTATTATATTATTATTACTATAAAAGGAACCAGTCATTAAAATGTTCGCTCGCATTTGATTATTAAAAAACGTTATAAAATAAAAAGGCAAAGGTTATAAACAAAAGTTGAATTCAAAATAGAAGCACAGGATGAAGAATTAGGTTAAAGAGGTGCATAAACCAAAATGATAAAAGAATTTTGCTCATTAAGGCTTTTCAGCACAAGGTAGTCATGCCGTGGACCTTTTGTATGGTTAAAACATGATTTGACTCTTTCATTAAAGACAAACTTTCTTAAAGTTATTATAAAAATGTATAAGGTTCTTTGAGGACCGATTTCATTTAGCATAATTTGATTCATTCGAACTTCATACTTCATGAAATTTTAAGTACCTAGGACCATATATTCATTTAGATGCCTAAATTTGAGGATCACAATTTATTCAAGTGGTAGATGTAAGAATATTTTATGAGCGTCGAAAATTTGATTCTAACTCCATAGACTTTTTTTTATCTTGTTCATGATTGATTTAGTTCAAAATTTTATATTGCCTAAATCTAATGAATATACCATATGTAATGAATACGTTGAGATTAACAACTCATACAACCTAAGAATTATACCATATGTAATGAATATATTGAAGCGTAACCTCGAAATCAATCCTAACTACATGATGTCAGACAGTATACATTTGGAGTACTCGACTCATGATCATTCAACACAACCAAGCCATAACTCGGAGCCAATTAAAGATGAGGAAGCAAGCTATGAATCAAGCACTTGGCACTAATTATGATAACTCGAGCAATAAATGTTCCTGCCATTTATACAGTGAATATAAACTACTTGCACACGTATATGCGATCGATATTATTCTCCAATGGGTAACTCCTCATACCATTGGCACCTCCGAGAACTTCTTATTATGCACTAACATGTGACAAGTCTCATACGTAGCATTTATTATAGAATAGCCCATGGAATGTCTCATACTATAGATACCATGCATTCTCCGTAACAATATGCAGAACAACCCTAATTAACTAACAATCCGAACGTGGGCTTGAATATCTCGACCGTTGTTGCTATGCTTCATCACGAACCTTCACAGATCATTGTAGCAACACATAGACGCGACCATATTCAGCGCACGATAGTCATGGCGTGGACCTTTTTGTATGGTTGAAACACAAGTTGACGTACTCTTTCACTAAAATACAAACTATCTCTTAAAAGTTAATATATAAAGTTCTAAGATTCTTTGACTACCAATTCATTTGGCATAATTTGATTTATTCGACCATCGTATGGTTTTATGAAATTTTAAAGCATCTAGGACCATATATGCATTAAGATGCTTAAATCTGAGGATTACAATTTATTTCTACCGGTGGATGAAAGAATTTTTTATAAGTGCTAATAATTTTCAGTATTCTTAATTTCTTATGTCTATTAATAGAGATATATTTATTTTAGATCAGGTCATTAAAAGTTTTTAACATGCTAAGTTGGAACATCAAACCTATTAACCGTATTAAGTCGGTTACATAAATATTTTAGAATTTAAATGTAGATATAAGTGTTTTTTTAATTGTAACTCCATTGAACTTTTTATCTTGTCCATAATGATTTTGTTTAATCTTCCTACTCTAATAAAAAAGTATCTTTAATGCCACGTGGCATCACAATCATCCTCATCAAAATTTTCCCGCATCTCTCTCTTAAATAATTACCTTAATTACTAATAATATTATTTAATATTTTTTTACATTTAATAAATTAAAAAAGAGATCTATTTTATTAATGTTATTTTTAAATAAACAAATGTTTTATAAAATAATTAATTATTCTAAAGCATAAAACTTTTTTAAAAATATGAATATTTTAAAATTGATATTTTTAAAAATTCAGTTTTTAAAAAAAATAATTAAATTTAAGGAAACTTTTAAGAATGATATTTTTACACGGTTTGTTTTTAAACAAAATGTTTTTTTGTTTGTAAAAATTTTAAAAAAGTTTTTTAAAATTTAATCAGTGTTGTATTAGTGAATTTCTCATATATAATTTCAGTCATATCATATCTTAAAATATTATTTTATAATTTAATATTTTATTTATTCAACCCGTGTAATACACGGGTTTACTAAAACTAGTATATTATATTGTCTAAAGGTAGGGCTATAAACGAGCTGAGCCGAGCTGAGTCGTTTAAAAATCGGGCCGAGCCGCCTCGTTTATGTTTACAAGCCCAAAATATGGCATCGGGTTTGGATCGCGTATATACAAGCCGAGCCTAGCCTAGCCAAGTTGAGTCACGAACCAACTTGTTTATTTTAAAAAATTAATTTTTTTTTATTTTTTATCAATATTCATTTATATAAAAATAATAATTTTCTATTTTTGTTTATCTTAATTCGTTGAAATAATGATAGGAGATTGTTATTTCATCAACTATGATCATCTTTTATATTTTTATATTTGTTTTTTTTATTATTATAAAGTATCAAATTGAGCTATATTTACAATCTATTAAAATATTATGACATGATTTTAATTTATAATTTCTAGAAATTGTAATTTAGCATTTGATTTGAATGAGCCAACAAGGAAGTTCACGAGCGAACTAGCTAATGAGCGAGCCACGGACACAAGCTGACCTTGGCTAGTTTGTAACCGAGCCGATTTCTAGCAAACTTTTTTCAAACGAGCTTTTTCCAGCGAGATACAAGTCATGAGATTTTTAAAAAGCACTATTTAAAGCTAACAAGTAACACGTTAACACTAAAAACTCATCCTACCTAAAAATTATACCCATAAGCAAATTGATAATAAAAATTTAAGCTAATATAATTAGCAATATTTGTGGGTTTCCACCATAATGTTTATCAAACTTAACCCTCCAAAATTTTTAAACTTAACCCTCAAGTTACTAAAATTTAAATTTGACCCCTTAATATATCCAATTTATGATTTTAACGCATTAATTTTTTTACTAATTAGATGATTTTCAACAATTTTTGTTCGTTAACTTTAAAAAAACAAAATTCTGACTGTGTTAAATCTTTTTATTTCGTGACGTCTCAATATAAATTTGGTAAAAACAAAGTTTTAAAAAATTTGTTATATCAGCTAAGAATAGTATGCTAGTATTATAAAAAATAAAGTTGATATTGATAGAAGAACATGTTATATAATTTTCTTATGAGCGCCAAGAACTTTTGGTATTCTTGTGTGTATCATAAGGGATTTATTTCGGATTGGGTATTTAAGAGTTTTTACCCGTTCGAACTTTTAAACTATACTAGCTTTAGTAACCCCGTATATTACACGGGCTGAATAAATAAACTATTAAATAAAATAAAGATTATTAATTATAAAATAACAGACTAAGACATGATATGATTGAAATTATGTATGTGTAACGACTATAAGTAATAAAATAATAATATGAAATTTTTATTTTATTTTTTGTTTTTTCAAAGATAGAGTAAACATTTTGTTTTAAAATAACGTTTTAAAAAATTTTCATTTTTTAAAAATTTTCTTACTATAACTCCTTATTTTAATTATTTTTGTTTAATAAAAATTACTTTAAACAATCATTTTTTAAATATTGCATAAAAACAGTTTTATTTATTTATTTTTGAAAAAAATCATTTTAAAAAAAACTATCTCTATATAAATAGCATTAATAAAAAAATTGTCTTTCTTCTTTTTATTAAAAAGCTAACTATAATGTAAAATGTAAAATAAATAGATAATATTATTAATAATTAATATGGTTATTTAATAGGAGAGAGAAGCGGGAAAAGTTTGATGAAAATGAATGTGTTGGTGACAAGTGGCACACCCATTTACTCTTTTATTAGAGTAGAAAGATTAAGCAGGTTAGCGGAATATTTTGGATTTTAAATGAAGATCTAAGGTTGTGATTCTAACAACCAGCACGCTAAGACTAGCAACCCATCCTACCAAACCATTATACCAATAAGCATATCAATTATTAAAATTTATACCATCTTAATTAAGGGTGTTCAAAGTGAAAATTTCGAATAGTAGAAATCACTATCGGTATCCGAAATTTCGAATATCCGAATATACACTTAAAAATATTATAAAAAACCAACTCATATCATAAAAGTCCCAATATGTCTAAAACTTATAAAAATAAAAAAATATTTTTTATTTTTCGGATAATCGGATATCCGAATATCCGAAACTTTTGAAAATCATTATCCGAATCCGGATTTAAATTTGCGGATATTTTTGAACACCCCTAATCTTAATTAGCAATGTTAGTTGATGGTTTTTCACTACAATATCTGTCATACTTAACCTTTCAATATTTTCAACATCAACCCAAAAGTTTTTAAAGTTTCAAATCAACCCTGTAGTATATATTAAATATCCTATTTTCACATATTAACTTTTTTACTAATTTAATATTTCTTCAAAACTTTCATTCATTAATTTTGTCTTCAAAAAATACGAATCTTTGATTGTATTTAATCTTTTTTCTTAGCGACCCAATATAAATTTTGTTAAAGTAGTATCATGAAGAAAATGCAACGATATCGACCGAATGACATTCCTACTGTTAAATAATTTATATTTATGTTTTTATCTCGAGAACTGAGTCATCTCAATGTCATAGGTTCAACGTAGCAATGAGCGTAAAGAAATTCACAAATACGACGCATCATGTAAGCTTAATTTCTAGTTTTAGTACAAATTACAATGTAAAATGATATAATTCCTTTCTAACATCTTAAGTTTCTTTAATGTGAGTAAAAACTAAAATACTTAACAAGTTGTCCTCAAACCAACAATCTTGCAAAATCATGTGTCCAAATATAGGAATAGTGTATAAAATCATGCAATTTCCACACTAATTTGTAGTATTGTCAAGAGACTTGGCCCGGTTAATTAGATGTTCGTGGAATTGGATGTAGAGATAGAAATCTTTTTCTGTTGTTTAGATTTCATCTCCCGTTTCTTTATTTCTAGTACTTTCGCTTTCATCTTCTCTAACTTTGCACAATGTGAAGGCCCATTGATCTTCAAACGAACCAAAAGCGTAATAAAACGCAGGTTGAAAAGGATGAAAAACAAAAAAAAACTATTTGATCACAAACATTCTTATCGACATTTTTATTAAAGAAAACTGAATATTTAACACCTTAAACATCAACCAAACAACTCTATTTATACTAATCTTTGTTTTCTCATTATAATGGAGTTTTTTTCCAAAATGGTGTTGGAGAAAAAATTATTTACCAAAATGGGTGATTTGAAAATTATTTACTAAAATGGGTATTTTTAAACATTTTTTCTCTCACTCCTCATTTTATTAAATAAATAAGTTTGTCTTTAATAAGTTATTATTTATAAAGGTGAAGGAAGAGGTTTTTAAAATTAAAACTAATATTTTTTTGTTGGAGTGTGATATTTTATAAAAAGTTTTCAAAATGTTTTATAAATCTTTTTTAAACCTTTTTCTTTAACATTTTATTTTTGAAACGTTTTTTCTAGAATAAAAAAACGTTTTTGTTCCTTCATATATTTTTTTTTCCTTTCATTTTAACACATTTTTTGTAAAGTTTTTGTTTTTAATTTTGTACACAGTTTTCCATATATGTTTTTTGAAATGTTTTTACTTAATTTAAGAGGTATTATAAGGAAAACATTTTAGTAGAATATACAAATGAAGTTTTTTAAACATTTTTTTCCTTCACATATACTTTTTTTTATTTCATTTAAAAAAAATTTAATCTGGAGAATGGTTTATTAAAAGATATAAAATAGGTTAGTTGATTTCAAAAAAATAAATATTGGAGGGTGTTTCAGGATTTAATTTGATGGTTTAACTTAAACCATGAGTTCAACTTAAATGTTTGTTAGTACGTTGCATATATATTTATTATTCACGTTTTTATTAAAAGCATAAAAGAATATAAAATAGATGCCTTCTAAAATAATTACATATTCTATAGAACAAATAAAATCATACAGAAACAAAATAATATCAATACTTTTAAAAAGTTAAAAAAACCATGCTAAAGTATTATTTAAATATAAAACATTCCATTAGTGTCGTTTTAATATTTTCACTAAAATAACAACTTTTTCTATAAAACAAAATAATATAGTTTAGTTTTGACAAAACGTTAAAAGAAAAGGTTTATAAAAAAATTATAAAACATTGCATAAAATATCATACTCTAACAAAGTATATTATGTTTTAATTTTAGAGAACTTCTACATCACCTTTTTAAAGAGTAATTTCTTAAATACAAACTTTTTTATTCAATTAGATTTGAAGTAAGAGAAATAAAAGTTTAAAATACCTATTTTGGTAAATAAGTTTCAAATTATCTATTTTGGTAAATAAATTTTCCACCAACACCCATTTAGGAAAAAACTCCATTATAATGCTGGTCTCTCCTCAGATTGAACAAGGTGAGCTATATCTTTCTTATCATTCCCTTTATTCTTTCACTTGGTACACTAATATGCAAAGTCATCAAATTCACCGCATTCAAAACACCTAAATTCGCTCTTATCTCTGTTTCCTCGGCCTCTTCCACATTTGTTTTCTCCTCTATCAAAGTCTCTTCCTTGACCCCTACCACGACTTTGCTTACCATCACCTTGTCCTTTTCCATGATGCCAACATTTTAAATCTCCAACCTTTTGATTACTTGAACATGGTAGTAGAAGTTTACTTTGATCATTCTCTTTCGGTTTATCGTGACCTATGAGGCATTTTTCATAAGCTTTTATTCTTCCAACTGCTTCCTCAAAAGACATATCTTCAAATTTAAGTATTGCTCCATATATGCCAAAATAGGTAGGCACTTCTTTGGAACTGAGTTGAGCAACTTACGTACAATCACTTCATCTTCAAGGCTTGAACCAAGACTTTTAAACTTAGCTGTTATGCCATTTTACACACACATTACCTAAATATATATTCATAAAAAAATACATTATACACATATTACATAAAATATATATAATTACTAAGCAGTAATAAACCCACACTCAAAGATTATAAATATTTAACAATGCATTTCACACTTTCATATCCATGAATATTTGGTACCTTCTGCCCACAACTTCATGCCCAAACACTTATCCGTACATGATGCCTCCATCACAAACATACATTCAATATATACATGATTTAAAAGAATAACCCCACTAAGGCATACATACCCAAAAAACTCACACACAGACACTACCACCCACATTCTGTTGCACAACACACACACACCGCATATCCAAAACATAGACACACATACAATAAACGCACGGGAAATATGAATGACATCATTCGCAGGAACCACACCATCTATACATGCGAAAACATGCATAACTACACACACGTATATATATAACTACACACACTGCAGAACACCCATACACGCAGATTTCATGCACCCCATTCATGGCTGAAACGCACACTACAACCGCACATTCGTGTATACGCACACACACATAGATACACAAACCCGCACGAGTGCATTCAACACCAACAGGAACATCGCACGAATGATTATACACATACACAAATACACCCGAGACCTAACTACATATATGTACCACAGCGAATCAAAATTCCGAAGATAAGGGCGACTGTCAAAGGTAAGGCTACCGAGAGGGGCTCGCGGTTGGGCTGTGAAGTTATGGAAATCAGATAGAAAGTAGGGTTGTGAAGTTGGAACCGAATGGAAAATAGGGTACGGGGTTCAAGGGTTTTATGAATGGGTTAAGTTTGAGAAATAACACTCTAAGTCCCTAAAGTTAGCTTAATTTGTTTTAAAGTATAAACTATTAGATTTTAATAGTTAACTTTCACAACATAACATGGTTAAATAAAGAATTTACATAGGGCTGGTAATTTTAGACTCACGAACACGAATACACGACACGAACCTACACGATCTTAACAGGTATTGGGTATGACCTTAACATGTTTCGTGTACGAAACAAGTAGACACGAATATACCTGTTAAATTTCGTGTCTAAACAGATATTTTACCTGTTTACCTGTTATGTACCCGTTAGTACCTGATAAATATTTTTTTAAAAATATATAAATGATATAACAGTAAAATATATAAGTGATAACCCTAACCCTAACTTCACATCTTCACATTCTGATTTTTTTATTATTAGTGTTGCTTGCTAAAAACTTCTTAAGGTACCCCCACTCCAAATCTTTCGGATGATTTTTGTATCACTAAAATAGTTCCTAAACATGTGTTATTAATGGTTCTTATCGTGTCTTATCGTGTATATCTGGTATTAACAGGTTCGTATTCAGGTTTGAAAACAGGTACACGATAAGTTATCGTGTCGTGTACAGGTATACAGGTTTCGTGTTCGTGTCTTATCGTGTTCGTGTCTTAACAGGTACAGGTATACCTATTATGTCAGCCCTAAATTTACGTTTTGGTAGCTCAAGTTAGCTTGGATTGCATTCGAGGAAATAATTTGCTTTAATTAATCTAGGACTAATTATTAGTAATAATTATAATAACAATCCTTTTCATTTAAATAGTAAATTGATTAATTATAAAAACGCGAATAACGTTAACCTGGAAAATTAGAGTTGTCACACGGAGAAAAGTAAGAGAATCTTACAAATTTTATGCCTCACCTTTTTAAGCTTTATGGTTAAAAGAGATGTAGTCAACCTATCCTCAGCCAAAAGACCCCACAGAACCCTACACTTGTTTCATATATTCTAATTCAACCCTTCAACAAGGATATCCTCACGCATAGTTGACATATGTGAAATTAGAATCTTCTATCATAAACTGTATGTGCTATATCATATATCATATAGATGTTTGAAAAGGTTGACTTTTACTATAAGTCAACTTAACTCAAACATTCCTACTGATTTATTGATTAAATATATTACATTTATGATATTCAAACACAAGAATTCTTGATCCTCAATACTTCAATTCATCATGGACATTCATTTTCATCCTTTGGCATCCCTAAAGACAACCATATTGAGTCTTTCACCGCCTTATTCGAATCGTTGACTCTTGAAGTTTTTGAATCTTTATCATGAAAGATTCGCAGGTGGTCTGTAATGGCCACAGTTCCATGAATAACACCATGGATGAGTAGGAAAACAAGGGATTTGAACAGGGTACTTTGGTACATTCATCAAACGATAATTCCCACCATTTTTAACGAAATTCGCGCTATCGTCTTCTGGTTTGAGCGATTTATAACAAAATTTCGACGACAAAGTTTTGTTTTTTCATCTTCTTGAACCGATTGGCGAGTTCCTCTTCGTCCCACCTTCGGTCCAGTATCTTTGACAGTTTTTGCATAGATGACGAGGTGGTTAACGTTGTAGTTGTTGTAGTAAGAGAATCTGGTATGTATGCTACTGCATCGAGGGCATTGTAGAATATTATTGTTCATCTGGGTGGTTTTTGATGGGATTTGCATATCGGATGTTGGTGTTTTGGGATCATTGTTATTGATTCGTAAAGATGTTGATTGATTGGGGCTATTGTCGTCTTCATGTTTCTTCTCCATTGTGTTCTGTAATGATCAGATGAATTATTAATCAGTAGGAATAATTATCTTTGAAAAAGAGAAATTTATGTGTTTGTGATTATGGTTGATATTCATGAAGCTTTATGTTCATACGAACAACTAAAACAGAGCCATTAATGCATCATTAATGGTATGGTTGTAAATGAACCGAACAAGCACGAACAAGATCTTGTTTGTGTTTTTTCATCAAGGAAATGAACTGTTCACGAGTACATACCGAACATAAATGAACACAAACAAATGTTTATGAATATAAATGAAGATAAACGAAATATTGTCAAACTTTAACACAAAAGTTATTATAAATATCAGAACATACTTGACATAATTGTTATAAATTTAATTATATAATTAAAACAAAAGTTAAGAAGGTTTTTAAGCTTTAGATAAACTGAAGTTGAAAATTATTATACGAGAGATGTTGACAGAAACATATAGTACAACTAAGGTTTTATATTCTTAAACATCAAAACCAGTAAAATAAAAATATAAAATCATAATAAACATATTATCGAATGTTCACGATCATAAAAAACGAACATGGCCTAATTTTCTGTTCGTTCGTTTAACATAAAAAAAACATAATTTTCTTGTTTGTGTTTGTTCATTTATTAAACAAATATACATAAACAAACTTTTCGTCGAAAATTCACGAATTGTTCACTAACATTCTGTGCGATTACATCCCTCTCTAATTTCTAATAAACAAAACAGAGGACAATCAAGAAAATTTAAAAAAAAATCTTGAAAATTGAAAAACCCAACGAAATCGAACATAAATCACTCCCAAAGCTCGTAATTTTATAGTTTTTGATAACATGACAACGAGTTATATATAGTTCATGTGTTGTGTGACTTATTGTAAATGTTTATGATTCAAGAAATTAAACATCAATCTACCACATCACCGAATCATTCAAATGATTCGATTGTAAAAAGGGTAAGATGATATGCTTTAAAATCATGTCAAAAACAAATTTACGAAAAACAGTTTTCCTATGTGAAACTAAACTACACACATCGTAGACCGTATCAAATGAATAGAAGGTTGACTAGATTCCACTGTTTAAAAATAATTAGCTTATTACCTTCGCGCGGTGCGGCGGTGCGGCGGTGTTGTATGCGGCATGTCAAAATATAGACTACAATTGACCTATCTGTTTCCGAAGTAAATTTACGTTGAAACATACAGTCGCTCGAATATTTGACTCGACTCTATTCAAAACAATCAACCCAACTTGTTTACTGACTAAATTTATATCAATACATATAGTGACTCAAATTTATATTGTTAAATGAAAACGTATTTTATTTGACCTGACATTTTCCAAACAAAATTGATGTCGAAACATAGATTTACAATTGCTCCGACTTGTTTCAGAATTATATTTATGTCGAAACGTGGAGTAAAGAAAAACATATTACATTTGACCCTACACGTTTTTAAACAAAGCATACGTTGAAACATAGATCAACCCAAAACATACATAAAAGTAAGCACGGAAATGTTTTATACTTGACCCAACTAATCTCTGAACAAAATTAAGGCAAAACGTAAACGTATGTCGTAACGTATGCAGTCTTAAAGTGTATTTAAAGTTAAGCACTTACACATTTAATAATTGATATGAATCATTTATGATTACGTTCAAACGTAGACATAGACGGGCTCGAATTTATATTGTTCAGGGTGAACCTGAAAATTTAGAAACTCGAATAGGTCAAAATGACACTTTATATATATTTTTTTTTCAAAAAGTATTATAGAGTCAAAAGTGTGAATAATGAAAGTTGAAAGGAAAGTAAATGCCAAAAGTGTAAATAATGAAAGTTGAGGGAGAAGTAAATGTCGGTGGAAAACCCAACCGACCTTTACTATTAAGTATAAGTAAATGAGTTGTTATGACCAATCAAACATAAAAAAGCATTTTGCTGATCATTAGTGTTTAATGTATCATTAAAGTCTTAATTTTATTATAATAACGACGCAAGTCTAAATCGTAGATGAATGCTGGGTGGATAATATAAAAAAAATGTCATGTGACTTCTAAAAATTTTAATTTATTAGTACAAAAATAATGAAACAACAAATTTTTCTAGAATTTATCTTACTTTCTAACATTTTAAATAATCAAAGTGAGACCGTATTACTAACATATATTTTTTTCACATTGTACCTTATATTAATTTTCAAAAAATAAAAAGGAGCATATTTTTACATGACAATTTATATCTTATTTAAGTCGTTTTGTATGTGTGTCACAAACCTACTTTTAAATAAAGTATCATGATAGCCGTATTTAGTTATAAAATGGTCTAACAGTTTTAAGAACATATATAATTAATCACCCCCCCTCCTTAAATGATAAAAAAAACAAAAAAGAAAACAAACAGATATTTATAAGGAAACATATCTAGAACATGGCCCAACGGGCTAATTCTAAAGACCACGAGGCCCAAAAAGACTCCACGTAAATGAGTTTATCAAAGCCCAAAGCGTGTGTACTCTTTTTTTCTTTTTTAAATACGGTTATACGAAGCCTTCATAAAGGGATGTATATATTATATAATAAACTGAAATTGTGTATAGAAGTTTACCAATTCCGATAAAAGAAAGGGAGTATATTGTGTGTATGATGTACGGATGAACAGATTGACAGTTTTTAATGTTTCATGTGAATTTATACCATTTTAGTAGTAACCGGAAGAGTTGTAAACGAGTCGAGCTGGGCTGAACCAGGATGGGTTCGAGCTCGAGTTTGAAGCTTATCGAGCCGACTCAGCTAGGGCTCGAAAATTTTAATGAGCTGAAATACCGGCTTGAGTCGGCTCGTGAAAAGCTTGACCCAACTCGATTTTTAAACAAACTTTATTTTTCACATTATAATATATATGAAAACACTATATATATATATATATATATATATATATATATATATATATGTTATGTCTTTACCTTTTGTTAGGTACTCCGTAATTCGGAAACAAAGACTATTATTTTGAATATAAACAATTTACAATTAAGTTATATTTTTTCAAACAAAATACTTGATTAGTTTTCTGTTAAATTTAAGTAAAATGACTAAAATATCCTTTGACTAATTTTGTAATTCTATGTATTTCTTTTATCCAGTTATCATTACTATAATTACATATAACTTTGAAAACCCACCTCCTTTCCTCGTCAGCCACCACCACCACCATCTACCCACCGCCACCACTACCCAACCCTCCTAGTCACCGGCCATCACTGAACACCCACAAATACCACAGTCACCACCATCCACACACCATCACCACATAATAACCACCATCGAAGCATCACCATCACCACATCATAACCATCACCGCAGCATCACCACCCATCACAACATCACCATCATCATCATCCCCACCTCCACCATCGCACCATAATCATCATCTCACCAAATCCCCTTTTCCTTTCCCCTATTAACCCTACAATTTTAAAAAACCCCAAATGTGGGGCTGGGTTCAGATCTCAATCAGGGTATCGGGTGGGTACATGGTGGCTAGATATGGTGATGGTGATAGCAGGTACATGGTGGTGACGGCGGCAAGTGCTGGGTGGTTGATTTAGGTTTAGGGTTTTATAGAGGAAAGGGAAGGGGATTTGGTGATGTTACCCAATGGTGATGATGATAATGGTATTGGAGATGGGTGCGATGGCGTGAGGGTACTGCTGTAGTGGTGGCCGACGGTGATGGCCGATGGTAGTGACCACCATTGATGGCCGGCGGTGGTAGTGAAAATATTATTTACATATGTAATTTAATATATATATATATATATATATATATATATATATATATATATATATATATATATATATATATATATATATATATATATATATATATATATATATATATATATATATATATATATATATATGGGAGGGATCAAATGAGAACTCCCTTTTTTTGTGAGAACTCTAGGAACCAATGTGAACCACTAGTTTCGATGGCAAAATTGTAATTAACAACAACATAATCAAAAAAATTATAAAATAAAAAATAATAAAAAAATAAAAAAAGTAAAAACATAGAAGTGTTTCTCTTGTTTCCCTCTACCATTAAAAAAAATAAAAAAACATTATAAAAAATAAAAAAAATCTTGTTTTTTTTACGAACGTCATTTTACACATATGTAATTCTTGGAATTACACATGTGTAAAACAGAATTTACACGTATGTAATGACTAATTTACACATGTGTAAATAACGGGTGGACGAATTTTTTTTAAAAAATATATCAATATGGTAGGCGTTGGAAAGATAAAAAAAACAATGAAATTAATGGTGAAATTTTTATGAAAAAATAATGTCATGAAAAAAAGTTATGAACGTTTTAAAAAAAAGGTGGAAGTGGCATGTGACTTGCATGTGACTACAATGTGTGGTTGATGTTGGTTCCTAGAGTTCTCATTAAAAAGGGTGGTTCTCAAGATAACCCTACCCTATATATACATATATATATATATATATATATATATATATATATATATATATATAGGGTAGGGTTATCTTGAGAACCACCCTTTTTAATGAGAACTCTAGGAACCAACATCAACCACACATTGTAGTCACATGCAAGTCACATGCCACTTCCACCTTTTTTTTAAAACGTTCATAACTTTTTTTCATGACATTATTTTTTCATAAAAATTTCACCATTAATTTCATTGTTTTTTTATCTTTCCAACGCCTACCATATTGATATATTTTTTTAAAAAAGTTCGTCCACCCGTTATTTACACATGTGTAAATTAGTCATTACATATGTGTAAATTCTGTTTTACACATGTGTACTTCCAAGAATTACATATGTGTAAAATGACGTTCGTAAAAAAAACGAGATTTTTTTTTATTTTTTATAAATTTTTTCTTATTTTTTTAATGGTAGAGGGAAACGAGAGAAACACTTCTGTGTTTTTACTTTTTTTATTTTTTTATTATTTTTTATTTTATGATTTTTTTGATTATGTTGTTGTTAATTACAATTTTGCCATTGAAAACTAGTGGTTCACATTGGTTCCTAGAGTTCTCACAAAAAAATGGAGTTCTCATTTGATCCCTCCCCTATATATATATATATATATATATATATATATATATATATATATATATATATATATATAGATATATATATATATATATATATATATATATATATATATATATATATATATATATATATATAGATATCTATATCTATATATATCTCTATATATATAGATATATATATATATATATATATATATATATATATATATATATATATGTGTGTGTGTGTGTGTGTGTGTGTGTGCGCGCGCGCGTGTGTGTGTATATATAGAGTTATATATAAATATATTGTTATAGTTAAATTACGCAATTAGTTCCTCTAATTTATATAAATAGTCTTATAATGTAAAATGACCAAAATGCCCTTATAATTAACAGAAATCTAACGTCCGTTAGCGTTAATACTTGAATTTATTACAAAATTAAAAGTGAGTACTCAAATTTGTTACTGTTTTTGCTTAGTACTCAAAACTGTTATTTTCGATAAACCATATGGACCATTTATGTACTTAACTCTTATTATTATTATTATTATTATTATTACTGCTACTACTACTAATACTACTGCTGCTGCTCCTGTTGTTGTTTCTATTATTAATGCTCCTACTACTGCTACTGCTCCTTCAACTCGTACTCCTATTACTGCTACCACTACTGCTGCAACTACTGCTAGCTAGTGCTCCCGCTACTACTATTGTTACTGATGTTGTTGCTGCTACTGCTACCGTTACTACAGCTACTGCTGACCTATAACTGGGGGATGATGAATGTCGACCAACCTGGCTCGGGTTTGGCTCATTTAGAAACCGAGCTAGCTCGCTTTGATACGAGGTTTTTTTTTTCAAGCCGAGTTTTTCTCGAGCGAACATCGAGCAGTGAACTTTATGAATTGCCCCATAACTGGGGGATGATGCATGTCGACCGACCTAAATCAAAACTTTCTGGTCGTGACTCATCATAAGTTTTATTCTTTATTAACTACAACTAAAGGCATCAACTTTTATTATTATTATTATTATTTTTAAAACAAAACTTAGATCTTATAACAAACTAGAATTAAGCTCTCCGTTTATTGGGGGCGTAAAATCATGGAAAATAACATCAGTGTCACACCACAATTAATAATTATCAACATTGAAATTGTGGTGTGGGTTAATACGAAAAAATAAGACTAAAACGTAAAACATAGAAAAATATAACTAAGTCGATTTAGGACTCAAGCGTTGCGACGAACCTGTTAAAAGGAGAAAATAGACGTAAAAACGATAAACCACGCACGCACATTGTGTTGTGTGAAACGTAAAATTGGTGAGTCGCACATGCATGTTTGTGTTATGTTAACTTGCAAAACCTAGAATGAACGTAAGACGAAAAGTTTAAGAATACGAAAAGTATAGGGGATCAAAGTTAAAAGTATAAAATTTTATGAGATTAAATTACAAAAGATGAGTAGTTTTAGGTTTAATGTAAAAATAATTATATTTTAGAAGGTTACTTTGTAAAATATAAAAACTTTTGGGTTAAAAGTGAAAAGTTAATTTTTTCTGAAAACTCCTTATGCATAATGTACAATACCATTATACATAAAGAAGTTGATAATTAATAATATATAAATATCCAATAGAAATCTAGTTATGGCTTATGAGGTGAACGGAAACTCGATTAACGAGCCCCTTTATTCTGCCCATGTCTTCATATTTTAATTAACTGTTATTTTGGATATTTGATCAATTGTTAACTATTTTTGTTTAAGTATATATAAAAAATAACATCAAATTTCCTAAACTGAATCAAGAGTAAGAATGATATCCTTTTTTTGTTGAAGGCTTGCGGTCTGTTTCTAAACCACTCGATCCATCAAGATACGATTAAATCAGTGGAACATACAAAGGTGAAGCTACAGAAACACTCCCTGATGCTTAAATCAGTGATTTTTATAAGATTTTAGGGGGATGATTTTAGTTCTAGCAGCAGGTTGCTTGCGAAGTCAACAAATTTTTGACACGACATTAGCAAAACCTCTAGATTCACCTCTAGCAATGGAATGAGACAAGGTGGGATCGATGTCGACTCAAGGATCAAGAAATGAGATTGTCCCCTAATTATACACAACAATATGAGGTTGAGCGGCGAGTGTTTGCGCAACCATGCACCCTAGTCGACATCTGTATAGCAAACAAGTGAGGTGATATGTGATCAATATTATGGATGTCGAAAGATAGTATGCTCTTGATGTATCACAAAGTTTTTTCAACAACGTGAAAATAAGGTATGCGAGGGCATGCAAATTCATGCATTTCAGTTGCACAACTAAGTGATGTTGTAAACTTTCTGGATTCAAATATTGGTATCAACAACAACAATAAGAGATGATTAAACAGAAAACTCTTATCAATAGTAAAAATGAACAATCAATCAAGAATCAGAACATTACAACTTCAAATATGAAAACTACCAATCTGACTAACTAGACAAGCAACGATGAGTTGCTTGACATCACAGATTGGAAAGAAGATCTATATTGAAGATGATGAAACTCTTGATCTCAAACGAGAAGAAAACCCTAGATGACGTTTCGTTCTTAACAAGAAAGAGACGATGAAACAATATAAAGGAGCATCACTTCGGAACACACAGCATCAGTCCATCCACTTTAGAGAAAATCAACAAGCAGCCCTTCCACAATAAGAATTTACAGAATACACCCTCGAACAATAACCAAACACAAAACAAACAAAAGAAACAATAAGAATTGAATTGAAGTAATATTCAATATAAAATTTAACACCCACCCTCAATTCAATTACTTAAATAAGTCTACAAGACCCAGTTTCTCACACATTACTTTATGTTGACTAACACCAAGACTTTTTGTAAATACATCAGCAGGTTGATCAGCAGTATTTATTTTTATAATTTTGAAAACTCCTGCTAAAACTTTTTCTCTTAAAAAAAACAAATCAATCTCAAAATGCTTTGTTCTCTCATGAAATACAGGATTAGCAGTCATAAGAATAGCAGCACTGCTATCACATGAAATTTCAATAGGAATAGGACAACTGACCTTCATATCATCAAGAAGCTTTCGAATCCATATTAACTCACAGCCAGTAGAACACATAGCTCGATATTCTGCCTCAGCAGAAGACCGAGAAACAGTATTTTGTTTTTTACTTTTCCATGATATAAGACTACCACCCAAGTAAACACAAAAACCAGTTACACAACGACGAGTAGACAAACACTTTCCCCAATCAGAATCAGAGAATCCTTTTAAACTAAACTCAGATTGTTTTTTAAAAAATAACCCCATTCCAGGATCAGATTTCAAAGATCTCAATAATCTCAATGCAATTTTAAAATGAGATTGAAGAGGTTTATGCATATATTGACTGAGACATTGTACAGTATAAGAAATATCAGGACGAGTTAGAGTTAAATAAATAAGTTTTCCAATTAAAGTTTGATAAACTGTAATATTCTCAAGAACAGAATCATCATTTCCCAAATTAGAACCATCAGATATAACAAGATTCTGTTCCATAGGAATAGCAACAGGTTTGCATGCAAGCATTCCAAATTCTTTTAGTAACTCCAAACAATATTTTCTTTGATTTAAACACAAACCTTGAGGTGTTTCAATAGCCTCAATACCAAGAAAATATTTTAAAACACCCAAGTCTTTGATAAGAAAACTTTGATTTAACATATGTTTAACTCTTGAAATTTCATCCTCACAATTTCCAGTTATAACAATATCATCAACATACACAAGCAGCATGACAATAATGGAACCACTAGACTTAACAAACAAGGACACATCATTCTTACTTTGAGTAAAACCAATAGACTTAAGAGTAGAAGTAAGCTTTTCATTCCACTGTCGTGGAGCTTGTTTAAGTCCATACAAAGACTTAACAAGTTTGCAAACTTTACCACTATTAGTTTTAGACCCAAAACCATCAGGAATAGTCATATAAACATCCTCATACAAGTCACCATACAAAAAAGCATTATTGATGTCAAGTTGAAACAATTTCCAATCATACTGAACAGCAACAGCAATTAAAGTCCTAACAGTAGTCATTTTAACAACAGGAGCAAATGTCTCATCAAAATCAATTCCTTCAGTTTGACTATACCCTTTAGCCACCAATCTGGCTTTGTACCTTTCTATCTCACCATTAGATTTATATTTAATCTTATAAACCACTTACACCCAATAGCTTTTCTATCTTTTGGCAAATCAGTGATAATCCAAGTCTTATTTCTATTTAATGCTTCAATTTCATTGTTCATAGCATTTACCCAGTTTATATCTTGACAAGCTTCACTATAAGATCTAGGTTCAACACTTTTATCAAGTAAAGACAGGAAAGAGACATTATCAGCAGACAGATTCAGATTGGTAAAGTTAACATATCGATTCACACCATATTTAACTTTTCCTTCAACAATATAGTCACTAAACTTAGAAGGTAAAGAACCCACCCTTCCTGATTTACGAGAAGAACCTAGATCTATTGCCTCAGTGCCCTCAGGGATTGCATCAAATGATGCACTATCCTTTTCCGCATCTGGACTACCAGCGGTTAAGTCATGATTTTCCTCAACTAGGTTTCTACTATGAATCAAGGAATCAGCAGTGGGTCTAGAAGGACTGACATTAACAGCAGAGCTATGCTCAGTATCTGTCCTAAGCCTGCTGTCCTGGTCTCCTAATGAACCACACACATGTTCCTCAGCAGGAGAGGAACCTGACTCAACATTATCATCAGAGGAAACCCTAGGAAAAACACGTGACCCACCCTGGCTGGTAAGACCATTGGAATCCTTCCCTTCATCATCGGGCAAAACATTGTTTTCAGAGTTATGGGTGTCAAAACAAGCATCAAAAAAATTTAAATGAGTTACTTCAGATGATGTAGTTTCAGCTTGTTTTTCTTTTAATGGAAAACAATTTTCAAAGAATTTAACATCACGAGAAAAAAATATGGAATTATCATCTAAAGACAAAAGTTTATATCCCTTTTTTTCAAAAGAATAACCTATAAAGACACACTTAACAGACCTTGAATCAAACTTGTGATTAGGATTTAAGTTTGCAGCAAAAGTAAGACACCCAAAAGATCTGAGATGCAAAAGAGAAGGTTTTTTATGAAGCAACAGTTCAAAAGGCGATTTCCCGTTTAAAACCGAGGAAGGAGTCCTGTTAATCAAGTAAGTTGCAGTCAAAATACATTCAGACCAAAGTTTAAGGGAAATGTTACTTTGAAACAGTAAA